>JBBPKN010000524.1:0-36674 GCA_038089275.1 Pulveroboletus cf. rosaemariae
GGTGGCGGCTCTGCTGCAAAGGCTGTACGAGCCAACCTTGGGGACTATCTCTGTTGGTGCCCACGAGCTCGGATGGGTGGACGTCCACCACTTGCGCAACCACATCGCAGTCGTGAACCAAATCCCCAATCTCTTCGACGGTACGATCCATGAGAACATCACTTATGGCCATGCCGAAGAACTCACAGACGACGATGTCGTGCGTGCTGCACGCGCCGCGAACGTACACGAGTTCGTGATGTCGCTCCCGCAAGGGTACAACACTCTCGTGGGTGAAAATGCTACTCTCATTTCGGGTGGCCAAGTGCAGCGTCTCCAAATCGCCCGCGCTCTTGCACGTCCCTCAAAAATACTCATCCTCGACGAATGTACCTCAGCGCTCGACGGTGCGAACCAAGCAGCGGTGATCGAGACGATTCGGGGTGCCAAGGTCGGGCGGACGACGCTGATGTTAACCCATAAAGTGGAGGTGATGCAGATGTGTGACCGGGTGATGGTCATCGATGATGGGAAGGTGGCTGAGGAGGGGCGATATGAAGAGCTCATGGAACGCAAGGGGCTGTTTGCCAAGCTCGCGAGTGGGGGTGAATGGCTCGGCGATTGAACGTCTGACAGCAAAGACCTTTTTTTTATTGCATTTTCTCCCTCATAATGAATTCACCTTCTCTTCATTTCATGGACACGCATTATCGATCTCTTTTCACCCCTTTTCTTTACTCTTTGGCTAACATTAGGTTGCTTTCGAGTACATTCGACCATTCGCTTTATTCTTTTTTCCATCTAAACTTCTTAGTTACCTTTAGCACATCTAATTGGCGAACGAACAGCACTACAACACATTTCGTACTAACTTACGCTCATTACCTAGATGTACAAGTAAACACCGCGAATCGTCGTGAATGGGAATAACAATGTCGTTCATTACTCTTTTTTGGTTCTGATTTGCGCGGAGTGGTCTCATCAACCCGTCGGTTTCGTCACATATTCAGGTGTCTTATTCAAATGGGTTTGTTTTGCAGGAGCACAGGGCGTTATTCCACAGGTCCTATGAACTTAAGGTGCAGTGATGAAATGTATCTACCTTGTGCAAGCTGTACCTACATCGTAGGGACGATTCTCCTATTCACCTCGGTTTACTATGGCGCATACCATATTCTGGCGGTTATCACAACCTAAATGGGAAAACTATTTAACGTACGCCTTCAGCTCTCGGCGTTAAAAGCTTAGCACACACGTGTTGTGAGTATTGTAAATCATGAGAGGAATTGAATAGGAACGGCTCGAGCGGGTGATCTCGAGTAGAGCATCTACACGAGGGACTAAATCTGCACGGGAACGACAAGCACCCTCGTCACAGCACGTCTTCGGTGTAGAACGTGCAGTAAGGGAGAGGTGGTTTCGGCACGTTCGTTCGCGCGCCCACCTAAGCCACTCTGGAACGTGATGGTATAAAAAAATATGTGTGCTCTTTAGACCTCGAGCTTAAACTCACCTCCTCCCTGCTTTACTTCCGTTGAAGACTTGCTGTACCGTGCTTGCCTGCCTTGCTTCTGGTAAACACGACCCTATGCATTCTGCACGCCACATCACAAAACTTGCATATTTCTGACATTGCCCGATCAGTGCTGTCACAGTCGTCACCCATCACACATGCACGCTACTGCTTCTTTGTCATCGTCTTCAGAATTCAACAGCGTCTATATCATATGAATGGTGAAATAGATAGTTAGTTTATTGTGTAGGTATGCTCCTAACAGTAAACAACATTGCAATGTCTGGCCTGTGAAAGTGCACCATATCCTTCCTGTGCCCAGATATCCTTGTCTAACTCTTCTCCCTTATCAGCCACAACCCAGTCCAGCTTGTGTTTGCCATCTGATGTGTGCTCACCTGTGATATCCTCCATCTCTTCATCTTGCTCACCATCTGATTCTAGTATTATCCCCTTAGCTTCTTTCTTATTTTCAATATTATCTATTTTTTCAGGAACTTCTTGTTATGTTAGGCCTGGGTAGGGACTAGTGTAGACCTTGCTGGGTGAGGAACAAGGGAGACTCTATCAAAGGTAAGTCTTGTAATGAGTAGATAGGCAATGAATGAAATGTCATGTCTTAAGGAACCAGCTACAGATGTGGGGCTATGCTAAAGTCAGACACTAGAATAACTTGTATTTTAGACTAGAGAGTGCCAGGTCACAACAAGTGGATTCCAGGTATTAGATACAAGGACAGGAGTATGCAGCTAATTGCAAGATAGTGTTATAGTTTAGTTTTTCAATTTTTGATCACATGACTTTATCTTATCTTACCACATGGTTATCTAATCTTTTATCTTATCTGGGCACATGATGGGTCACATGACAGGTCTAGACCCAGGGCATAGGGTTAGCCTCATGCCTTCAGCCTGTTCTTTATTTCCATTCTCTTTTATTTCAGAAGCATTGCTCCTTTTTAGCCATTGACTATTTTCATGATGACTTCTTTTCCATTTGATGGTGCCTCAGGGTCTGTGGGAGAATTCCTATCAGGGTCTTGGTCCATGCATCTTTCTGTACTATATAAATACTATAGCCTTAGCATGTCTCAAGCACCAGTCTTGAGCATTTATATTATTTAGTGCAGTATCTTAATACTCATATATCTTGCTTTACTCTTATAACATTGACACCAACATTGTTAAGCCCTTGATTAGGGTTATTGTTTTTCTTGTACATTGTCCAGTAAAATGCCATTATAACACTTGCTCAAGACTTTCTACTAGTCAAGGGTGTTTATTGCACAAAAATCACTTTATAAAGAAAGAATACTCATGGGAACATAAGGAGCAGTTGAAAGATTTTATTTTTGAGGCAGTTCTAGGTTTTGAAGATAACAAGCTAGAAAGGCAGTCATTTCAATGCAGATTTGATTACTTTGATGAGCAAACTAAGAAGAACTTTATTGCAAAAAAAGAAAGAGACAGAGTAATTGCAACTACAGATTGTCTATATTCCCTTTACCCATTTTTCAGTTTAAAAGCAGTCTCACACATTCCCCAAACTGTAGTTCAAACTGTTGAACTTCAATCCTTATGCCAGCAGCAGTGCAGACATGGAGTCAATCAAATTAGATTTGGCCCTATTGGTATTAGAACCAGAACAACCCCAGTATGCCCCAATCTTCTACCAGCACCCCAGCTGCTTCCAGCAATTGACCTGTATCTCAACTGGGATGACTATAAGTGGGGCCAGTGAAGATATGATGCAGAGTCTGATAGAAGAATTTATCAAGATGGAAGAATTGAAGAAAATAGTGAATCATGGTAAATGGGAAGGTCAGAAGAAGACCTGGAGGAAATGGTTTGCTTCTCTTTCAGTCTGGATGGCTGAACAAAAGTGAAAGAACAACAGAGAGCAAACAGCAGCCATTCTTTCAAGGTTGGAAGGGAAAGCAGAGGGATTTGTGCAGATTACCTATAAAAAGTATATTGATAGGGAATCTGACTATAGAACCTTGGACAATGGAAGCTGAGGACCTTGGGGAGTAGCAGAATGGCTGGATTTTGCCAGTATAGCAATGGAGCTGCACAATTACTTCCATATAGATAAATTAACTCATGAAGCCTTGAAGAAGTTAGAAGGATTGTAACATACTTTGTCAGTTGATGAATACTTGCAAGAATTTGAGGTTCTTAGAAGGGATTCAGGGATAAATGGTGACCACACAGTAAAGTTTATGAGGAAGCAAATCCAATATAGGGTTTATCAACAAGCTTGCATGCAGGGCATTAAGAAAGAATATATCCTCTTTGTGGAACAATGTTGAAGCATTGGTTATTCCTTTGAATGAATGGCCATTGAATGAACAGCACCTCAATTTATTCCATGATATCAAGCCCCACAATATCCTCCTTCTAATCAGTACCAATCTCCTTTCACTTCTCACTCTCATTTTATAGTGACTGGCACTCAACCTGGGCATGGTGTACTTATGAAAATTGATCATCAAGTGATAATACAGGTACACACCTGTTTCAAATGTGGAAAACCAGGGAACATGGCAAGAGATTGCCATGGGGAGTTTAATCCAGCAGTACCATGGCCCTCAAACAATTTTGGCAAGGGTTTCCAGCCTTAGGGACAACAGTAGAGGTAACAAAGGACACAGGCACAATATGTGCAACCTGTGAAGTTTTCAGATTTTTCTCTGCCTAACACAAACAGGTGGCAAATAGTGGAACTGGTTTCTATTGGGCCAGTTTACAATATGACAGATGCTCAAAGGTTTTAGAAGATTTCTGCAGTATTATGGGAAAGTATGGAAGAGGCCTGAGCATATTTCCAGGATGTCTTTGAGACACAATGGAAACAGAAGGAAGCTCAGAGAAAAGTTTGAGGGAGTCTGCCAGGCTAGTAGCAGGTCTCCCAGTATGTAATTCTTTCAATTCCTTTTTATTTTGTGTTCATACTATGAAATGAAACAAAGTTTCCTCTTCTGTGATGGCATCTTGATCAAGTGTGGCCCCAGATATAGGGTACTTAATTCCATCTAACAACATTAATGGATATCTTTTTGCAATAGAAAATGAAGATTGAAAAGATCTAGCCAAATTATTTAATAGAAAGGAACAAGATGAATTAGAAGTAAGTGTCAAGATAGATGAAGAAGTCAGAGGAAGAAATGGACTCAAGATGGAATCATATGGTCTTACCTTTGCCATAGTGGACTCTAGGGCATCAGTAACTTTCATTGACCAAAAATTTGTTTGGAAACATGGACTACATGAAAAAGATATGCCAAAACCACTAACTGTTATGAAGTGACACTTCCTGCACTAGAACCAGTCACATGACATCATGTGATCATGCACAAGACACCCCTTTTTTGGCTTAATTCTAGTCTGGTTTCAATCCTTTAAGAGTATTTATTATTCTTTTTTCCCAGCAGTGGTCATGTGACAGTTAGTCATCTGACATGGATCTTCCCTGGATCTTCCTGGGAACTGCCCTCCTCTCTAATCTCCATGGATCTCATCTTAGATCTGGATCTGGACCTAAATGCATCTGTGGCAGATTTCTAGATTGGATCTCATCTGTGGCAGAGATTGCTGTCCTTATAATGCAAGCACCTCTGACCCTGCACTTCCATTCCAAGGCTATGCCTTTTCTTCTATTTCCCTTCATATCTGTACCTGCCCTTTGCTGGCATTTTTTAATCTCTGCTTCATGCTTTATCCTTATTGTTCTTATCTATTAGCCTAGGGTTTGGGGCATTCCCAGATTAGGTAGCTCATGTACTTAGTCAGCATGGTCCATGCATTACTGTAGATAATATATAAGGGTGAGAGTGTAGAGGGCTGGCTCTTCAGTCTCTGTTACTTATATTTTGGGCTTTTACAAGTAATATCTTGGAGATTCTTTTTTAAGGCCTGGCTGGGGCTTGTCTCTTCACAGTCTTGATTAGGCTCATCCCTTCCTTTTTACTTGCCTAGTTAGAGCCACTAGTCACAAAAGCTCATTAGTAGAAGAAGCACCCTCAGATAGGGTTAGAGTTAGGATAAGTCTTTCTTGTTCAGCAGTAGCAGATGCCCTCATATGAAGAATGCATGTTACTAACTGTATACAATGCAGATGGAACCAAAGGTAATATTGGAAAGATTGATCATTATGTCATCATATATATAGCCATAAAAGGAAAAAAAGAGAAATGACATTGAAAATATATTAATACCTATGTTTCAACTTTAGGAACATTGGATTTACTAATTGAATATAACTGGTTTGCAAGACATAACCCAGAAATTGATTGGATAAAGAAAAAAATTGACTTTCCTAGGTATTCAGCAGATTGTGATACCCATCTAATATTGAGAAGAGTAACAGAAGAAGAAAGTTTGCAACTAAAAACAGAATTACTGAAAAAACTTTGGGAATTTGTATCAGTATTTTCATAGCATGAATTAGAATGCATGCTTACCAGAAAACCATGGGACCATGTGATGGAGTTAAAAGAAGACTTCATATCAAAGAAGAATCATATTATTTCACTTTTAAATGAAGAAATAAAGAAAGTATGAAAATTCATGGATAAAGAGATGAAAAAGATTACATCAGATCATCTAAATCTCCACAGACTTCACTGGTATTCTTTATCAGCAAGAAAGATGGTGGAAAACAAATGGTAATCAATTACAGGTATCTGAACAAATATACCATTAAAAACAATTATTCTTTACCCTTGATATCAACACTAATTAATAGGTTAAATGGTGCTAATATGTTTACAACCCTAGACTTATGCTGGGGTTATAATAATATACAGATAAAAGAAGGAAATGAATGGAAAGGGGCATTTACTATTTCTATAGGAGCCTTTGAACCTCTGGTCATGTACTTTGGCATGTGCAATTTGCCAAGTACTTTTCAAGCAATGGTCAATGACATCTTTCATGACATGTGGGAACATGTTGTCATATATATTGATGACATCATGATTTTCACCAAGAATAAAAATTGAAATTAGCATCTGGAAATTGTTGCCAAAGTATTAGGTTATCTTCATGACCACAATCTCTTCTTAAAGCCATCAAAGTGTTACTTTGTCCAAGAACAAGTGGATTACTTGGGAATGGTTGTATTTAAAAAGGGGGTACAAATGCAGCTTAACAAGACAAGTGCAGTCAGGAATTGGCCTATTCCAAAAATGATTAAACAAATTCAGGCTTTTCTTGATCTAGCAAATTACTATTGATGATTTGTTTCAAATTTTGCTGATATTGCTTGCCCCCTTAACTCCCTTACAAAGAAAAATGTCAAGTTTGAATGGATATCAACATGCATGGCAGCTTTTGTTCATTTAAAAGAAATCCTCATATCTGAACCCCTTCTTTGTTATCCCAACTCTTCTAAACCCATACAATTGGAAACTAATGTATCTGATGTCACCATTGGTGCAGTTTTGTCATATTAGAAAGACAATGGTTTATGGCAACCTGCTGCATATATCTCCCACTCTTTAAATGCAGCAGAATTGAATTATTCAATTTATGACAAAGAGTTACTTACCATCATTCATGCTTTTTGTGACTGGTGACACTATTTAATAGAATGTGATTATTTTGAGACCTGGATGGATTTGTCATATCCTGTACCTCCAACCTGAATTCCAACCCCATTCTGACCTGGCTTACAATTGGTCTTCACACCTAGTAAGCTGCTCCAGCCCTCTGACTCCCCTCCAGGCAACTCCAGCCCTCTATCACCATTCCAGTCTTCCCCAGCTATGCATGTACACTTTAGCCCCTTAGCATTATATGCTCCTCTGAACTTCTGCTCCCACTCTGCCCATTCCACTTCCAGTTTATCTCTGCTCCAGTTAAGTACTATCCTAGTTCCCCTTTGTCATCTCCAGACTGTCCCAATATAACTCCGTTACCATTCCCAGTCAGCTACCATTACCATTATTATTACTATTCCTGTTCCATTCCTGTTCCTTGCTTACCCCTGTTTCATCCTGTTACCCTTCAGTTTCAGTCTGACATGATTGGACATTGTCTTCCTGACATCTCCATTCATTTCCTAGAGATCTAGACATCTGCTTTGCTTCTGAGTTTGCATCTGTCTCATTTTATTACACTTCTAGATAGTTCTGCCTCTCTGAGGTATAAGTACTGTAGTTCTGTATCTTGTACCTCAGTACAAATATCAACAAAAACACCAGAACCCTCTTGTCATTGTCCTTACTCTGCATGAGCCCTTGGGCTCACTCTGACCCTCTGGGTTACTCTGGAATACCTCTGAGGCTACATGATATCCTTAAAGGAGTTATAAAGCCTCACCCCCATGACTAGGCTTGACTCTCCTTGTCCTGCCTGTCCCTCCTATTGAGCATAGAGACAGCCTTATCACCCACTCCAACATCTATGTAAATCGGAACAATGGAGAAGTGCAAGGGTGCACCCCATAAGGTGAAGCTGAGTCCTGTTCGACCATTGAAACCCTTCTTAGATTTCCCCAGAATTCTCTGGAGCACCCAGAGTTCTGATCTACCTCCAGCATCAAGGGTTTCATTTAAAAAAGAGGAACTGGTTAAAAGTATACTCATCTTGGTATAGGTTTTAACAGTTTCTTTTAGTAGGATGGAAAGTTTTAACAGTACATTCATACTCTCACTTGCACTTCTCTTGCCTTCACATAAGGATTGGCCTCCACTGACTCTCAATACTCAACTTTGAACCACCTGCATGCTTGGTGCACTCATAAGTGATCCCTCTGAGATCTCTGGAACTTCATTCCATCCCTTGTGTCAGCTGTCAGGATATGAACACCAATGACACCTCCACAACCTCATGCTCTTCTGGGTATTTGACCTCTAAGTTAATCTAGTTCTCATGGCACAAGCTCCTTACAGCCCCTGCTGTTTCAAGTCACTCTGAGCCACTCTGACATTTCTACAATGTCAGTTACTGGCCCTTGTCACTCAAAACATGCGCCTAGATTCAACTTCTAACTCCTATCCCTGGCATTTCTCTATTTCCAACTCCAGGTCCTCCAGAACAGCTGTGATTTCCTACTAGCAGACAGCATTACCAGCCCTTATGGATCCTCAAATGTAGCTTAGGTTATGGTTCCCTACCAATGAGCATCACTCCCTCTATTTTTCCTGGTCTTCTCCAGCATCTGACTCCAGTTTTCTGACACTTTATTGTTGCCTGGTAATCCTTGATGGAAAGCCACTCCCTGTCACTCCAGACTATTCCAATCACTTTCTTATGCCTAGATCTAGCCACCACAGTCTAAGCATCTCCCAGCCACTTTCCTGGCCCCTTCTTGACAAGTCACTCCAGGATTGCCAATAGGCAATCACCAACCTCTAGCATTGGTTCTCTACTCCTAGGCGACCCATTTCTGGCCATCGGTCCTAGCCTTTCAAAACTCGATCTCCTGAGCATGACAAGTCTATTAAACCTGTACTCCTTGTCTTCCTGACCTCTGGCACCATCTTCTGGGCACTTCCAATCATTATGACCCTCATTGGGTACCTTGTCCTATTTAGGATTTGGGAGCCCCAACACTCCGACCTTTCCACTTACTTCTGCTCCTTTCAATGCCTCACTGTCTCTTTCAATTTCACCTCTTCTGCTCAAGCTATCAGACCTCCACAAACCCTACAAAGACTGTTGGCTTCACTCTGTCAATGCCTAGCATTACCCTTTGCTGGATGGTTTGTGTTCACTGACTTTAGGATACCACTAACTTGCCCACTGTGGTCCATTGACCCTGGGTATTGAGTAGTACCTTGTCTGTTCACTGAATAACACATGCCAGCATCCTGCACACCCCCTGTAGCTCCGTATCACTTCAGTCTCAGCTAACTCTGATCCTGAACCACAGCTCTTGTTGTCATGATCTGGTAGTTATGACACTGTTGCCTAAGTGTGCAGTTGTCACTGTGTTGCTCTGCTTCTGTAGCAGGCCAGTTTCATCTGTTGATATGCCTACCAGGAAGACCTCTGTCCACCTCCAACCTCCTCCAAACTTGTAGCATTAGACCATTGTTCTTCATTGCCCATGGCATCTCTGCCACCTGCTTCCTTATCCTTGTAGCCAAGGTACACCCACCTTGCTGAATAACCAGGCTTCAGAAGCACCACCCCTTTTCCTCTGCTCTCTGCTGTGCCCCCATGTTTCATCTCGCACACCAAAAGCCTCTTGCCCCCTCCAGGCATCTCCGTCCTTTTCCATCTCCTTGGAAGGTTCACACTTCTGTTGTAACTGCACTGTGCTTACCATTCCTTCCCTGCTTGCGGTTGGTTGAGTGTTGTTTCAGTTTGCTATGGTTCTCTGCTTGGAATTCTTCTAACTGTTTGGCAGAATTGATCTGCATTTCTCTGTCTCTTGCCCAGGAAATCCTTGCTCTTTGGACATGGTTCCTGACAACTCTGTTTCCCGCTTGCAGGTAATTCCTTCTTTCCTGAATGTCATCTTAGGACCTATTCTTCTGTTTTCCCTGGGTATTCTTTTCCAGTAGGCCTTCTGCCATTCTGTATCTTCTGGGAATTCTTTTGTTCTGGATATTCCTTTCTTGGTAATGATTCTGCTCTTCTGCATCTCCTGGGAATGCTGCCTCTTTCTTCAGAACCCTTCAGAACCCCTCCATTATTTGCCTTGGGAATTCCTTGTTTTTCTGGCCTTGTTCCAATGGCTCCATTTCTTTTTGCCTTCTGTTTCTATTCCTTCTGCCCTGTTATCTGGGACTTGTCTGTTCATTTTCCCTGGTTTCTCCTTCTCCTTTGAGGATTTTTCTGCTCTTCCTGTGTCTCCTGGGACCTTCCTGTTCTTGCATCTGTCCTTTGGTGGGCCTTTCCTTCCGGCCCCCCTCCCATCTTTCTGGATCCTTCTGGACCACTTTCATTTTGTGCCTTGCAATGCCCCTGGCACCTTTCCTGGCTGTTTCCTAGTTGACGATGGGACATTGACCTTGAGGTGGGAATACCATCTAGTGACCACACTGGATACTGCTGCTTGCACCTAGCAATCCAGTCCCCCTTACACTTGCCTTTCCCTCTGTTCTCTGGTCCCTTCCTGGTCTTTTCTGCCACAGTACCCAGGCCACCTGGTCAACTGTCTATCTTTGTGCAATAACCAGACATGCTCTGTGCTGATTGCCCCCTCTGACCACCTTACCACTAGTGCAGTGCCTGACTCCTACCTATATTGACTATACCTAGCCCTGATCATTTCTGGTCATCTCCAGCTCTTCCTGGAGTAGCTCACCTCCTTTCCCTAGTTGTTGCACATAGATGATGTGCAATTCAACCAGTATACAAACATTTGTTGTGTTTAGGAGGTAAGGCCAGCAAGCTACTCTTAGCAGAACATTCACTCCTCCAGGTCTTCTCCAGCCCCCACCATGATATTCTCTGGCTCTGTTCCAGCTCCGAGTTCGGCCACAAAAACCCTCATCCCCTTTCTGGCCCTCCAACCTCTGTGCCCCTCCTGCTGAGCATCATGATTGCTTACATGAATGCCAGACTCTGCCCTGAGATATCCCTTCTGGCAGCCCTCCTCTATCTGGATCTTGACCAGGTCATGAAGAAGTCTGTTCTGCTTCCTTAAGTCCTGATGAATTAGACCACCAACCTCATGGATTGCATTGGCAACCAATCTATCACCTGTTATACCAACTCCTTGGTCTGCCTCATTAAGGGTAGTGAGGTTCTGGACTTCTTCCACTATTCTGACCCATACTCCACCCCTATCTCTTTGGCTAGAGTTTGCTCCCTCTATTCCCATTGAGGTACCAGCCTTATATGCCTCAACTCTGCACCTCCTCCTTTCCTGATTCTTGGCCATTATAAGGGCCATCCCATTATCAGGACAGAGAGCAAGCTGGTTATTCAACCAGAAGTAGAGATCTGGGAATCCAGCCATGATAGAGTGGGAAAATGAGTGCCAACTTTTTCCTTGGAACCTTATCTTTCTTGAGCCAACTCCACACTAACCCTGACTCTAACTGAGTATAGAATCTGTTTGCCCTTGATCATTGTGTTTAGTTCCCTTTGAAAATAAATGAACCTCTCTCAACTTTGCCCTAGATCTGACTCTTCGGACATTTTTTGGTTGTCATTTAACTATCAGACTCTAGTCTAATTTCTGATTTTCTCTCCAGAAGTTATTCTGAAGCCCTGAAACTCTCTGCTTCTACCCTTCATTTCTTTTCAGTTTCCCTGTCCTTATGGCAGAAGCAACTGTTTTTAACATTGGGTTTTAATCTTGCCCCTTTGGGAAATTCAGCAATTTCTTTCATCCATTCTTGGCTGTCCATTTGTCCTCCTTATTGCCCCATGACCACCCAAGGTATTACTTACCTGGTCATGAGATTTTATTTTGACAGGTTATTACAATTTGTGGAAACCTTACTTTCCAGACTTACTCCGCATGTTCTCTGAACTTGTTCACTCAAGGCTTGAAGCCTTCACTTCAGAAGTCATGAATCCCTTTTTGTATCCTTATTTCTGACTCCCTGGATCATTTCCGAACCCTGACCTCTGTTATGAAGACAACTGGAGTAGCTACTACATTACTCTAGTACCATTATATCTTCATCATTATCCCTTTCCACCCCCTCCCGGATTCCTGTCCTGAGCTCCACTACCTCTCCTGCCACCTCTTCCTCTTTGCTGTCTTCTAGCCCACTCTCTGCATCCTCTCCACTCACCTTTCACATGGAATCAAGGATGTTGACCAGCTGCGCTAGCAGCTGGTTCTTCCTTCTCATTTCCTGCACCACCCAGTCCCCTACCTCCCATATGATTGCTGCCAGCAGGTGACAGCCCTCTGCCACCTGCTTGGTACTGCCCTCCATTCCCTCTGAGTGAGCCCTCTTTTCAGGCCACTTCTCCTCTGCATCCCTTCAACACTGCTTCCACATCAGCTTCTCCTCCCTAGAGTATTCACACCTTGCCTTGGCCTCTTGACAGGCCAAGCACAACATGGACTTCCCCATGCCCACCTTGCACTCCATTCCTCTATCCACACACCTCTGGCATGCTGGTGCCTCCTCCACCCTCTGCTTCCCTTTGCCATTGCTGGACCCTGCTTGGGCCTGTACTCATGCTGCCTGTGATCATCAGTGGTGCTACTCATGGGATAACAACTGTGGTATGCACCTTTTCTTGGGCAGCTGCCTCTGCCATCCTCTGAGCCCTCTGAGCCTCCTTGGCCTACCTTCAGGCAGCCTCCTCTGCTGCTTTCCAGGCCTCTTCCGCCCTCCTCTGCTCCTCCTCCTTCCTCACCTTTGTGCACCTCTTGTGCTCAGTGTATTTGGCATTGCTCAACACCATATCATTGTTAGTGCACTCTGTGAGGCGTTCATTGGCCCAGGCCATAAGATTGTTGAAGAAGGCCATATTGTTGTAATAAAGAAAGGACAAGCTACTGTTGAAGTCCCCATTTTTATTCACGAGTGAGCTGAAAAACTCTGCTCTTCCACCCCATTGTAATTAAACAAGGTCACATGCTCATTGCCTCTATAATCCTCCATTCTACCCCTGATGTTACCAAAGCATGCAGTCACATGCCCATCACCACACTATTGCAGATTACATGTCTGTACCCTCTGCACCCTGGGCCAATGGCCTTCAAGGGTTCAGGCCTAAGGGAAAGATACTGTCATATCCTGTATCTTCAACCCGAATTCTGACCCCATTCCAACCTGGCTTACAATTGATCTTCACACCTAGTAAGCTGCTCCAGCCCTCTGACTCCCCTCCAGGCAACTCCAGCCCTCTGTCACCATTCCAGTCTTCCCCAGCTACACATGTATACTCCTGCCCCTCAGCATTATATGCTTCCCTAGACTTCCACTCCCACTCTACCCATTCCACTTCCAGTCTATCTCTGCTCCAGTTAAGTACTATCCTAGTTCCCCTTCATCATCTCTGGACCATCCTGATATAACTCTGTTACTGTTCCCAGTCAGCTACCATTACCATTATTATTACTATTCCTGTTCCATTCCTGTTCCTTGCTCTTCCCTGTTCCATCCTGTCACCCTTCAGTTTCAGTCTAACATGATTGGACATTATCTTCCTGATATCTCCATTCATTTTCTAGAGATCTAGACATCTGCTTTGCTTCTGAGTTTGCATCTGTCTTATTTCATTAAACTTCTAGATAGTTCTGCCTCTCTGAGGTATAAGTACTGTAGTTCTGTATCTTGTACCTCAGTATGAATATTGACAAAAACACCAGAACCCTCTTGTCATCATCCTCACTCTGCACAAGCCCTTGGGCTCACTCTGACCCTTCAGGTTACTCCAGAATACCTCTGAGGCCAAGTGATATCCTTGAAGAAGTTGTAAAGCCTCACCCCCATAACTAGGCTTGACTCTCCTTGTCCTGCCTGTCCCTCCTGTTGAGCATAGAGACAGCCTTATCACCCACCCCAACATCTATGTAAATTGGAACAACAGAGAAGTGCAAGGGTACACCCCATAAGGTGAAGTCAAGTTCCATTTGACCATTGAAACCCTTCCTAGATTTCCCCAGAATTCTCTGGAGCACCTGGAGTTCTGATCTACCTCCAGTGTCAAGGGTTTTATTTAAAAAAGAGGAACTGGTTAAAAGTATACTCATCTTGATATAGGTTTTAACAGTCTCTTTTAGTAGGATGGAAAGTTTTAACAGGATTACAAGAATCTTGAATACTGGAAATGTCCTTAAGATTTATCTCCCCATCAGGCAAGGTGGCAGGCCACTTTAGCCAAATTTAATTTCAAAATGTGCTATAAACCAGGTTCCTCTAATGGTAGAGTAGATGCTCTTTCCTAAAGACAAGATTACTTTGATGATAAACTGGAACTGAGCAAACAGATTGTTATGTTACCTCCTTTTATTTTTCAATGAGTCACTTTTCTTTTTTCTTCTTTCTTTTCTCAAGTTCAACAAGCATCAGTTAATCTTTAGCTTTCCCCTTACTGATATTATAGTTCAGAACACAAGTTTATTTAAATCTAAACAAACAAATATTTATATCAAAAAAGTTGTGTATTGAAGCTTTAAATCTATTTTACTCTTCTCCTCTAGGCAGTCATTCTGATCAAGGTCACACTAGACATCTTTTGGCATGATTTTATTATTGGCCAGGTGTTATAGTTTGCTTTTTCAAAATTTAATCATATAACCTTATTTTATCTTTCCATGTGGTTATCTAATCTTTTATCTTATCTAGGCACATGATGGGTCACATGACAGGTCTAGACCCAGGGTATAGAGTTAGCCTCATGCCTTCCACCTGCATTTTATTTCTGTGTTCTTTTATTTTAGAAGCATTGCTCCTTTTTAGCCATTGGCTATTCTTACAGTGTCTTCTCTTCCATTTAATGGTGCCTCAGGGTCTGTGGGAATATTCCCATCAGGGTCTTGGTCCATGCACTTTCCTGTAATGTATAAATACTGTAGCCTTAGCATATCTCAAGCCCTAGTCTT
This sequence comes from Pulveroboletus cf. rosaemariae, assembly GCA_038089275.1. Lineage (NCBI taxonomy): Eukaryota > Fungi > Basidiomycota > Agaricomycetes > Boletales > Boletaceae > Pulveroboletus > Pulveroboletus cf. rosaemariae. Next base: position 14,969 of record JBBPKN010000524.1, read on the forward strand.
GAGCATTTGTATTATCTAGTGCAAGTGTCTCTATATAATCATTTACCTTGCTTTACTCTTATATCATTAACACTGACACTGCTAGCCCTTGATTAGGGTTCATCACTCATCAATACAATGTCTCATATTGCAACCATAATATCAGGTCTCTATGAAAATATTGTGTTTTTTGTTTTATACTATTCTTCATGTGCAACTTTCAAGGGATCTGAAGCTATTATTCCAGTACACCCTCTTTCTATGGCTTTGGCTCCATGGGAAGATATTTCTGTAGATTTTATTATAGGTTTACCTGTTTTAAAAGGATTTGACACAATAATGGTGGTAGTTGATTGATTTTCTAAAGAAGTTGTTTTAATTCCATGCCTTTCCTCTCTTTCTTCTCTTTATGTTGCAGAACTTTTTAGAGATCATGTCTGGTCTAGACATGGACTCCTGTTAAAAAACTGCAATGTACTCTGGGGATACTCTGGATAACTCTGGAGTGAATGGGGCTTGACTTCATCTTATGTGGTACATCCTTATGCTAGTACTGGGTGCCCCAATTTATGGAGGGGTCAGAAGCTGTCAGAGGTCTGGGATAGGCCATAGGGCTTTTCTAACAAGAGACATGATGTCAAGTCATGAAGCAGGAGGAAATCAAGAAGAATTGTAATGTTGTTTATGGTCAATATTCAACTGAGGTACAAGATACAGAGCTATAGTACTTATACCTTAGAGAGGCAGATTATCTAAGAAGGGAACAGAGATATGAAAGGAGTTGTCTCATAAGTGAAGCAGGTGCCAATGCATCCTGGATACAAATGGAGATGTCAGAGGAAACAATATTAAATAATGTCAAACTGAAAACTAAATAATGACAGGAAGAGGTAAGGCAGAAAGAAGCAGGAACAGGAAGTAAAATTGAAGGAACTATGGAGTTGTATCAGAATGGTACAGAGTTAGCATAGGTAAAGTTATAATCAACATTAGGTAGGAAAGAACAGAGGTAAAGAAAACCAGGAAATATGCAGCTTAAAGCATAAAAGCAACTCTGGAGACATAGTAAAGTTGACCCATTGACATAGGATATGACAACTCCCTTCTTCTATAGTTTCAGACCATGAACCCCAATTTATTTTAGAATTCATAAAGTAGCTTAATGAAATTCTGCAGATCAAGCAGAAAATCTCTATAGTGTATCATTCAAGAATAAATGGGCAAATGGAAAGGATAAACAGGGAATTGGAACAATACTTGCATAATTTTATTGTAAAAAGACAAGAACAATGGGCAGAATGGCTAAAGATAGTCAAATACCATCATAATAATTCATATTTCACTTTAATTCAAACCACTTCTTTCAAAATTACCAAAACATACCATCTGCAACTGGGTTTTGAAGCTTCCATTAATTCTGTTCCCTCTTTTTATTTCCTATGAAATATGTCAAAATCCTTCAAGGAAGTAAAAGAAGCATTAAAAGAAACTAGATAAAGAATGGAAAAGCAAAACAAGTATAGCATGCCAATATATAAGAAAGGCTAGCTTGTGCTGTTATTGTTATGAAGTGACACTTCCTGCACTAGAACCAGTCATGTGACATCACATGATTATGCACAAGACATCTTTTTTTTTGCTTAACTCTAGTCTATGGTTTTAATCCTTTAAAAGTATTTATTATCCTTTTTTCCAGCAGTGGTCATGTGATAGTTAGTTACCTGACATGGATCTTCCCTGGATCTTCCCAGGAACTGCCCTTCTTTCTAATTTCCATGGATCTTATTTAATATGAATCTAGATCTAGATCTAAATCCTAGATATATCTGTGGCAGATTTTAGATTGAATCTCATCTGTGGCAGAGATCTCCATCCTCATGGGTACAGCACCTCTGACCCTGCACTTCCATTCCAAGGCTATGCCTTTTCTTTTATTTCTCTTTATATCCATGCCTGCCCTTTGCTGGCATTCTTTAATCTCCACTCCATGCCTTTCTATTATTGTTTTTATCTATTAGCCTAGGGTTTGGGGCATTCCCAGATTAGATAGCTCATGTACTTAGTCAGCATGGTCTGTGCACCTTAGTAGACAATATATAAGGGTGAGGGTATAAAAAACTGGCTCTCCAATCTTCATTACTTGAGCCTTGGGCTTTTATAAGTGATCTCTTGGGGGTTCTCCCTTAAGGCCTGGCTGGGGTTTATCCCTTCACAGTCTTGACTAGGCTCATCCCTTTCTTTTATCTTGCCTAGTTAGAGCCACTAGCCACAAAAGCTTATCAGTAGAAGAAGTACCCTCAAATGGAGTTAGGATTAGAATGAGTTTACTTTCATTCAGCAGTAGCAGCAAGCCCTTATGTGAAGAATGCATGTCAGTTATCCACAAAGAATTTAATGCTTTCTTACTCTTTCAAGAAGTTGTCCAAGAAGTGGATAGGGCCATTTGAGATTTTAGAAGTTATTCCACATGCAGTTTGTGATATGCATCTTCTATGCATAAGGGTATACTACTCCTAGAATGTATCTTCTAACCCTAACCCTTCTTGGATGTTCTTCTATTCTATGGGCTTTTGTGGCTAGTGGCCCTAACTAGGCAATTATGAAAGAGGGGATAAGCCTATTCATGACTGTGAAGGGACAAGCTCCAGCCAGGCCTTAAGGGAGAATCCCAAGGAATCACTTGTGAAAGTCCAAGGCTCAAGTGATAAAAACTGGGGAGCCAGTCCTTTATACTCTTGCCCTTATATATTGTCTGGGATGCTAGCTGACTAATACAGGGATATACTAATCAGGAAAGATGCTCTAAACTCTGGACCTAGGGAAAACTATAAATAGTAACAGAATGAATAAGGGGCATGGATTAAAAATAAAGAGTATGGCAGATAACCATGCAGATGTGGGGAAATGGAAAAGAAGCTATCAAATGGAAGATGCAGGGTCAGAGGTGCTGCACCCATGAGGATAGAGATCTTTGCCACAGATCAGATCTAAGATCTAAATCCAGATTTCAAATGAGATCCATGGAGATAAGACTGGTGGGCAACTCCAGGGAGGATCCTGGGAAAATCTGAGTCAGGTAACTGACAATCATGTGACCACTGCAAGGAAAAGGATTAAATATTCTTAATCAAATGGAATCATAGACTAGAGTTTGGCCAATTAAGAGATCATTGTGCCATGATCACATGCTGTCATGTGATTTCTTGAGCTGCTGAGATGTTACTTTGTAACAGTTTGTCTTAAACTGCCAATAACAATGCAGATTCATTTCATAGTCAATATCTCAAGAATCAACCCTTATTTACCTTTCCTTTACAGGCAAAATATTCTTACTCTGGATTCCATAATCATAACAGAAGAAAAACATAAAGAATATAAGGTTGATTATATTGTTGATTCTCATGTTAAAGATGGCAAGCTGGAATATCTTGTTCATTGAACAGGATATGGTGAAACAGATTGCACTTGGCAAACAAAAGATGATCTTGCAAATTCACCAAATCTTATTGAAGAATTTCATAAGTTTCATTCTTCTGCTCCTTGACAACTCTTCACCATGGACCTTACTTTTCTCTGTTCTCTTTTTAAACCATATGAAAATCACACTGAAGCTGTAGTATTAGCTGTGTCTTGTCTGGAATCTGGAATCTAAAAAGGGGGTAGTATTATAGTTTAGTTTTTCAATTTTTGATCACATGACTTTATCTTATCTTACCATGTGGTTATCTAATCTCTTATCTTATCTAGGCACATGACAGGTCACATGACAGGTCTAGACCCAGGGCATAGGGTTAGCCTCATGCCTTCAGCCTGTTCTTTATTTCCATTTTCTTCTATTTCAGAAGCACTGCTCCTTTTCAGCCATTGGTTATTCTTATGATGACTTCTTTTTCATTTGATGGTGCTTCAGGGTCTGTGGGAGAATTCCCATCAGGGCCTTGGTCCATGCACCTTTCTGTACTGTATAAATACTATAGCCTTAGCATATTTCAAGCTCCAGTCTTGAGCACTTGTATTATCTAGTGCAGTATCTTAATACTTATATATCTTGCTTCACTCTTATAACATTGACACTGACATTGCTAAGCCCTTGATTAGAATTATTGTTTTCCTTGTACATTGTCCAGTAAAATGCCACTGTAACAGGTAAAAATAGTGTAAAGAGAAGAACAACAGAAAATACACTACTTTATAGTACAATGAATAAGGTTTAAGTGGCAACAACTATAGTAATCATGCTGATAAATGATAAGTAAGGTATCCTTGTAGAAATGGATGGAAAATGATAGAAAAATTATAAGTTAGCTGATTAAAAGATAAAACACCTGAACAAAGGGTATAACAAAAGAGCAGCCTAGGTTGGGCTAGGCCATTCAAATTTGACATCCTTTTGTGTGAGGAAATTTAGAGAGCAGGCTATGTTTGCAAAATTTGGAACAAATCTGTGATAATAATTTGCTAATTCTAAAAAGACCTGAACTTGTTTAACAGTTTTTGGAATGGGCCAATTGTGGACTGCAATTGTCTTGTTGAGTTGCATCTGTACTCCCTTTTTAGATACAACCATTTCCAGATAATCAACTTGTTTCTGGGCAAAGTAACACTTTAATGGTTTGAGGAAAAGGTTGTGGTTATGAAGATAACCTAATACTTTGGCAATAATTTCTAGATGTTGATTTCTACTCTTGTTCCTAGTAAAAATCATGATGTCATCAATGTAAATGACCATGTGTTCCCACATATCATGAAAGATATCATTAACCATTGCTTGAAATGTGCTTGGTGAATTGCATATTCCAAAATACATTACCAAAGGCTTAAAAGCCCCTATAGGAGTGGTAAAAGCTCCTTTCCATTCATTACCCTCTTTCATTCAAATATTGTTGTATCCCCATCAAAGATCTAGAGTGATAAACATATCAGCACCATTTAATCTATCAATCTGTCATATTCCAGATCTTCAACCCAAATTCCAACTCCATTCTGACCTGGCTTACAATTGGTCTTCGCACCTAGTAAGCTACTCTAGCCCTCTGACTCCCCTCCAGGCAACTCCAGCCCTCTGTCACCATTCCAGTCTTCCCCAGCTATGCATGTATGCTTCCCACTCCTCAGCATTATATGCTCCCCCAGGCTTCCACTCCCACTTTACCCCATTCTGCTTCCAGTCTATCTCTGCTTCAGTTAAGTACTACCCTAGTTCCCCTTCATCATCTTCAGACCATCCCAGTATAACTCTGTTGCCATTCCTGGTTTCAGTTACTGTTATTATCATTGTTACTATTCCTGTTCCATTCCTGTTCCTTGCTCTCCCCTGTTTCATCCTGTCATCCTTCAGTTTCAGTCTGACATGATTGGACATTGTCTTTCCTGACATCTCCATTTGTTTCCTAGATATCTAGACACCTGCTTTGCTTCTGAGTTTGCACTTGTCTCACTTCATAATATTCCTAGATAGTTCTGCTTCACTGAGATATAAGTACTGTAGTTTTGTATCTTGTATCTCAGTATGAATATCAACAAAAACAACAGAAACACCCTCTTGTCATTGTTCTCACTCTGCTTGAGCCCTTGAGCTCACTCTGACCCTCCAGGTTACTCTGGAGTACCTCTAAGGCTATATGATATCCTTAAAGAAGTCATAAGGCCTCACCTCCATGACTAGGCTTGACAATTCTTGTCCTGCCTGTCCCTCCTGTTGAGCATAGAGATAGCCTTCTTACCCACCTTTGACATCTATGTAAATCAGGACACCAGAAAAGTGCAAGGGTGCACCACATAAGGTGAAGCTAAGTCCTGTTTGACCACTGAAACCCTTCCTAGATTCCCCCAGAGCCCTCTGGAGTTCTGACCTATCTTCAGCATCAAGGGTTTCATTCAAAAAGGAACCAGTTAAAAGTATACTCATCTTGATATAGGTTTTAACAGTACCCTTTTATTGGGATGAAAGTTTTAACACAATCAGTGTCAATATCAAAGATAATGGATAATTGTTCTTGATGGTGTAATCATTAAGATACCAATAGTCAATTATCATCCTTTTCCCACCACCCTTCTTGCTGATAAAGAAGACAGGGGAGGTTTGTGGCAATTTAGATGAATGAATGTAACCTTTTTTTATCTTCTTGTTCATGTATTTGCATACTTCCTTCATTTCTTTATTTGAAAGAGAAATGATATGACCTTTTTTGGGTATGAAGTTTTCCTTTAACTCCACTGCATGATCCCATGGCTTTCTGGTTGGCATGCATTCTGATTTGTGCTGTGAAAAGACCAGTATAAATTCCCAAAGCTCTTTGGGTACTTCTTTCTTCAATTGCAATTGTTCTTCTTCTGTTACTCTTCTTGAAATTAAATGAGTTTCATAATCTGCTGAATATCTGGGGAAATCAATAGTCTTTTTAACCCAATCTATTTCTGAGTTGTGTCTTGCAAACCAATTGTATCCCATTAACAAATCAAGATTTTCTAAAGAAGAAACATAAGCATTAATGCATTCTCTGTGCCACTTTCCATTTTTTCCTTTTATGGCTATATAGATAACAACATAATGAGCAATTTTTCCAATATTACCTTCTGTTCTGTCAGCATTGTATACTGTTAAAGGTCTTGACATATTCTTTTCATACAATCCATGTTTCCATATGAATTTTTGGTCTATTAAGGTTACTGATGCTCTTGAATCCACAATAGCAAAGGTTAGTCCACAGGACTCCATTTTCAAACCATTTTTTTTTTCCAAACTTCTCCATCTATTTTTACACTTACCCCTAATTCATTTTATTCTTTCCTATTAAATAACTTGGCCAGATCTTTTCTTTCTTTACTTCCTATTGCAAAAAAATGTCCATCAATATTGTCAGATGGAATTAAGCACCCTATATCTGGGGCCACACTTGATTGAGATGCTGTTATGGAAGGAATAACTTGATTTCACTTCATAGTATGAATGTTGAAAGAAGAAGAAGAAATTGAATTACATACTGGGAGTTCTACCACTAGCCTTGCAGAATCCCTTATGCTTTTCCCTGAGTCCTCTTTTGTTTCTGTTCTGTTTCAAAGACATCCTGGAAATAAGCCTGAGCCTCTTCTATACTTCCCCACAATGCTGCTGGAATCTCCTGGAACCTAGCAGCATCTGCCATATTGTACACCAGTCCAATAAAAACTAGTTTCACTGTTTGCCAACTGTTTGCATCTGGCAGAGAAAATTCTAAAAACCTAATAGGCTGCACATACTGTGCCTGTGTTCCTTGTTGTCTTTGCTGCTGCCTCTGGGACTGGGATCCCTTTCCAAAATTGTTTAAGGGCTGTGGTGCTGCTGGATTAAATACCCCATGGCAATCCTTTGCCATGTGCTCTGGTTTTCCACATTTAAAGCAGGTATGGACCTGCATTGCCACTTGGCAATTTATCTCCATAAGTACACCACACCCAGGTTGTGTTATGAAGTGACACTCCTGCACTAGAACCAGTCACATAATATCACATGATTGTACATAAGGAACCCCTTTTTAAGCTTAACTCTAGTCTGTGGTTTCAATCCTTTAAGAGTATTTATTATTCCTTTTCCCAGCATTGATCATGTGACAATTAGTTACCTGACATGGATTTTTCCTGGATCTTCCCAGTAACTGCCCTCCTCTTTAATCTCCATGGATCTTATCTTAAATCTAGATCTGGATCCTAAATATATCTGTGGCAGATCTACAGATTGGATCTCATCTGTGGCAGAGATCTCCATCCTCATGGTGCAAGCACCTCTGACCCTGCATTTATTTCATAGATATTTCTCTTCCATTCTCCCACATCTGCATGGCCTTCTGCCATACTCCTTAATATCTGCTCCATGCTTTCTTTTTATTGTTTCATATCTATTAATCCAGGATTTAGGGCATTCTCTGATTAGGTAGTTCCTGTACTTAGTCAGCATGGTCCATGCACCATTCCTTGGAATATATAAGAACAAGGGTAGCAAGCTAGAATTCCCCAGTCTTGCTCACTTGAGTCTGGCCTAGTCTTTTCTGGCTATGCTCCACTCCCTATAAGTGATCCAATAGTTCTCTATTGGCTTAGGAGCTGGCTTAGGCTCTTACCTTTATTCATCTTGCCTAGTTCCTGGCCACTAGCACAAAAGCCAGATAGCAGAATAGGAAGGCACTCTTCAAGGGTTAGAATTAGGAAGGTCAATGCATCAGAAGTTGCATTTCAGGTTAAGTACCTACTGCCATAAATTAAAGCTGGTTGGATCTAGAAGGAACATACAAAGGTCAATATTGGTTGAAGAGGGAATATCATGGAGGTTGATATCTGGGAGTAAACCATAGAGCCACTCTTTCTATGGCCATTCTTTCAAAGGCCCTCCCTATAATGTGGCATTGTTCTGCAAAGAGAATGTAATCCTCTTTAATTCCCTGCATACATGCCTGCTGATAAATCCAATATTGTACCTGTTCCCTTATCAACTTCAGCACATGATTGTCACTGATGTCAGCATTCCTTCTGAGTATCTCAAAGTTTTGAAGATACTCATCAATGGAAGACCCATGTTATAGTCCTTCCAACTTCTTTAATGCTTCATGAGTAAGCTTGTCAATATGGAAATAATTTCTGAGCTCAATTGAAATCCCTTGAAAATTTGGCCAAGCTGCCAGCCCCATTATTTTCCTGCTTTCTTCTGCTGTTAGTCAATATTTGCTCTTGGCATCTCTAAACCTTTCCAAGGTAATCTATGCAAACCCCTTGACCCTTTCTTCCAGCCTTGACAGCACTGCTGCCATCAGTTCCTTGTTGTTGTGCCATTTCTGTTCATCAATCCACACAGACAATAACATATACCACTTTCTCCACCCTTTTTATCCCCATTCCATTTACCAGGATCTGCAATCTTCTTTGCTCTGCCCATTCTTGTAAACTCTTTGGCCAGTAGCCAAATCAATTCTCCAATCTCTCCACTTATATTCATTCCAGTTGTAGTAGGGATCAATTGCTGGAAGTGGCACTAGGGGCATGAATATGGGGTTGGGGTGTATCTTGGCTGAGGGACCAGGTTGGGATCTGCTGTAGATGCTGTGAAAGAGTTAACCCTAACTCTGTTAATTCAGACTCATTTGACAAGCTGGCATAAGGGTCAAAGTTGGATGTGTTGGGCTACTAACTAAGGGATATGGGATATGGTTTTCAATGATCTGGAAGGCCTAAGTGACCTAAGTCATTTGATAGTAGTGACCTTGTGATCTTTTCCTCACTTTGCTACAAAATCTTTTTGTGTCTGTTCATCAAATGTGTCAAATCTGTGCTAAAATAACTGTCTGCCAAACTTGTTGTCTTCAAATCCCAAAACTGCTTCAAAAATAAAGTCTTTCAACTGCTCCTTGTGCTTCCAAGAATATTTCTTTTTTATCAAACATTCTTCTGCAGTATGTGCCCTTAACTAGTAACAATAGTCTTGAGCAAGTGTTATAATATGCAATTTCAGATGATATATGATAAGCAATATAACCCTAGTCAAGGGCTTCAATGATGTTGATGTCAATTTCTGAGAGTAAAGCAAAGATGGATAAAAGAGTACTAGAAAGGCCACTTGCACTAGAAGATACAAATGCTCAAGACTGAGGCTTAAGACATGCTAAGACTACAGTATTTATACAGTACAGAAAGGTACACAGACCAAGACCCTGATGGGAATTCTCCCACAGATCCTGAGGCACCATCAAAAAGAAGAGAAGCACTCATAAGAATAGCCAATGGCTGAAAAGGAGCAAGGCTTCTAAAATGGAAGAACAATGAAAATGAAATGCAGGCTGAAGACATGAGGCTAACCCTATGCCCTGGGTCTAGACCTGTCATGTGACCCATCATGTGACTAGATAAGATAAAAGATTAGATAATCACATGGAAGAATAAGATAAGGTCACATGATTAAAGTTGAAAAAATGCGAACTATAACACAGCTGGTTGATGCATTGGAAAAGGCATGGGTGGTGGAGACTAGAAAGGCCAGAAGTTTAAAGGGCAAGAACAGAGGAATTGACAAGTTGGCAGGGAAGCTATTAGATCTATACATGGAGGTTGGAGAGATCATGGTAGTAGACAATAAGAATAAGGAGGAAGTTGAAAAAGCAATCATTGAGTAGGTGGGAAAATCTTATAACTAGATTGCTGGATTAACTAACTCACTTAGTTAATCATAAGATGGCCTGGATTTTTCTAGATAATGAAGGTGGAACTTCTTCACAATCTCTAAGGCATGCCCTAATTTAGTGGCAAGAAGTCATGAGGTCTCCTTGTCAGTACCCTTATAACCTGACCACTTAACTAAATATAGCAATCTGTAGTTTCTTTACCAACAGTCTATCTTTAAGTCTAGAATTTCAGAGATCTCAAACTCCAGTTCACTGTTGATCTCAACTGGTGGTGGAGGTGGTTGCACTTGATCAGGAATCACATTGAAAACAGAGGGTTTGAGTTAAGAGACATGAAAGACCAGATAAATGGACTTTATGTTCCTTGAAAGACAGAGTATGAAGGATAGTGAGCCTGCCTGAGTGATAATGGGATAAGAATCTAAGTTCTTTATGGCAAGTTTCTTGGATGGCCATGTAGTCCTAAAGTACTTAGCCTTGATAAATATCTGGTCACCTACTTTAAAGTCTGGTGCCAGAAATTATTGGGCATCTGCAGATCCTTGGTATTTGACTTAAATGGCAGCTATTTTCTCATAAAGAAAGATGTGGAGTAAGTTGAGGTCAATGGCATATTCTTGAGCTCAGTTAGAGGTGAGATCATATTCCAGGTAAACAGAGATGTTTGGATGATAACTCTTGTTAGTGAAGAAAAGGAAAACACCTGTGGTAGCATTAGAGGTATTATAGTTTATTTTTTCAATTTTTGATCATGTGACCTTATCTTATCTTTGCATGTGGTTATCTAATCTTTTATCTTATCTAGGCATGTGATGGGTCACATGACAGGTCTAGATCCAGGGCATAGAGTTAGCCTCATGTCTTTAGCCTGCTTTTTATTTCCATTTTCTTTTATTTTAGAAGCCTTGCTCCTTTTCAGCCATTGGCTATTCTCATGAGTGCTTCTCTTCTTTTTGATGGTGTCTAAGGGTCTGTGGGAATATTCCCATCAGGATCTTGGTCTGTGCACCTTTCCCTACTATATAAATACTGTAGCTTTAGCATATTTCAAGCTCCAGTTTTGAGCATTTGTATCTTTACTGCAAGTGGCCTCACTAGAGCTTCTTTATTACTCCTTACTTTACTCTCATCTCACTGACACTGACATCATAAGCCCTTGATTAGGGTTAGCATCAACTTTGTACATTGTTCAAGATTGAAACCATAACAAGAGACATTGTTATAAGCAAACTCTGTGAGAGGTAGAAGTTCAGATTAGTTGTTCTGCTGGTAGTTGCAATAAATGCATAGATACTGCTCCAGGATTTGGTTCATTTGCTCAGTTTGACCATCACCTTCCAAATGATACCTGGAGGTGAAGTGAAGGCAGATGTTGAGGCTTAATTTAGGGAACAGAAGAAATGGGAAACAAACTCAGAATTATGATCAAAAATGATGTAGGAGGGAACTCTGTGTTGGAAGAAAACATGGAGTAAAAAGAGTTTAGCAAGCTCTAAAGAGGTCACCTTATTATCTGTAGGAATGAAGACACACTGCTTTGATAGATGATCTACAATGACAAAAATGGCAGTATGACCAGAGAAAGCTGGAAGTTGTTCAATGAAATCCATAGAGATGGAATTCCACAGCTTTTCTGAGATAAAGAGCTGCTTGAGGAAACCATAGGATTTGTGATGGAGTACCTTGGCATGGATACAAGCTATACATGAAAAACATACTCTTTAATGAATGCTTGAATGCCAGGCCAGATATATTCTCATAAATAAGCTTCAGTGTCTGATTCTGTCCAAAGTGTCCAGATAAGGGGTGGTTGTGCTTGTAACAGAGTATCCAAAGATGGAGGTCAGAAGTGTTGGGGATATTAATGCAGTTGTCCAGATGCAAGAAGCCTTTTAAGTCTCTAGACAAATGAGAGTTGGGCAAGAGGGTGCTGGACAAGTAAATAGAGGCAGTGGAATCAAAAGGAAGTACTGAGAGAATGTTACAATAGAGGGTTTTGAGGTTGAAGAGGAATGTGGATCAAAAGACCAGAGATACTAAGAAGGAAGCCTGAAGGGATGCAGTAAGTTGCTCCTGCATGAACACAGGACAAAAGTTGTGCAGATTGATGTAAGTGTAGTCACTATTCCCCTTTTTGGAATAAATGTCCCAATATCTAGTCAAAACATCAGATTTAGCACCTAAATGACCAGGGCAAAAACAGATGGTCAGATGAAACTGGAAGAGGAATTCTGATTACCAGGCTTGCTGGTAGGTCAGAAGTTTAGATGTAGTAAAGTATTCCAGGTTCTTGTGATTGGTGACAATATCCACTGGAGATCAGAACCTTCAAGATAATAATGCCAGGTTGTTATATCCTGTGCCAATGGGTCAACTCCACTATGTCTCCAGTGTGACTCCAGTTGCTTTCATACTTTAAGCTATGTATTTCCTGGCTTTCTTTGCCTCTGTCTTTTCCTACCTAATGTTGATTACAACTTTACCTACACTAACTCTGTACCATTTCAATACAACTCTGTAGTTCCTCCAATCTCACTTTCTGTTCCTGTTTCTTTCTATCTTACCTCTTCCTGTCATTATTTAGTTTTCAGTTTGACATTATTTGACATTGTCTTCTCTGACATCTCCATTTGTATTCAGGATGCATTGGCATCTGCTTTGCTTATGAGATAACTCCTTTCATATCTCTGTTCCCTTCTTAGATAATCTATCTCTCTGAGGTATAAGTACTGTAGCTCTGTATCTTGTACCTCAGTTTGAATATTGACCATAACACAATGTTATAATCCTTTTTAACCCCCTCCTGCTTTATAACTTGATGTCATATTCTATACTAAGTCTCACAACTTACTTCACAACTTGATGTTGTATCTCTCAGTAAAAAGACCCTATGGCCTATCCTGGACCTTTGACAGTTTCTGACCCCTTTATAAATTGAGGTACCCAGTACTAGCATGAGGGTGCATCACATAAGGTAAAGTCAAGCCCTATCCACTCCAGAGTTATCCAGAGTACCCCCAGAGTATATTGCAACTTTATAACACAGGTCTTGAGTGCAGTGAAAATGGCAAGAAGCTCCTTATCATGGATATTATATTTAAGTTCTGGCACAGTAAGAGTATATGAATAGAAAGCAACAGGGTGGACCTCATCATCCAGACACTGAAGTGAGAGAATTCTGGCAATTATATAGTCTAAAGTGTCAGTTTCAGTAATAAGAGGATCATTGGGAACCCAATGAATCAGAATAGAGGCAGAAGTAAAAGCATTCTTGAGACACTGGAAAGTAGCATAACAAGAAGCATCAAAATCCCAACAAGCAGACTTGTGGGTGAGGCAAGTCAGGGAAATGACAATGTTAGAGTAGCCCTAGATAAAGTAGCAGTAGAAATTAGCAAAACTAAGGAAAAACTGAATATTGTGAACTTTGTAAGGCTCAGGCCAATCCAGGATGGATTGAACCTTTTCAGAGGACATAGTAAGCCCTGAAGAGGAGAGCTGGTATCTGAGATACTCAGTGGAATTAGTATGAAATTTGCATTACTTGGATTTGGTAAAGAGGCCATGTTTCCAGAGGCAGTAGAGAACTTCACAGACATGCTTAGTATAAGATGTCTGGTCAGCAGAGAAAATTAGAATATTATCCAAATAAATAATTATGGAAACATCAAGAAGATCAGCAAAGATAGAATTAACAAACCACTGAAAAGCTGCAGGAATATTGGTAATGTTATGAACTTACTTTACTTACACTGCTTTTAGTCCCTATTTCCTTATCTTATCTTATTTGGATTACCTTTAGTTTGGCCAGCATCTTTTACCTCATGTTGGCCTCATGGCCTGGTCCATGCACAGGTACTTAGTAATATATAAGGGCAAAGGCTTAGACTGGGTTTTCCAGTCTAAAGCACTTGTTTTCTTGTTCATTTGTTGCCATCACTCTTTCTCTGATCTGACTGCTTGTGTGGGCACCCCTCAAGGCTTGGCCTCTGGGATTAGGGTTGGACTCCTTAACAGGTAAGCCCAAATGACATGACAAGCCACTTATATGAGCCATAGCATATACAGAAGGAGGTCTTCCACTTATTGCCCTTAGTAATATGAACTAAATAATAAGCATGCCTAAGGTCAAGCTTGGTATAGATGGTTGCATGGCTCAGAGCATCAAGGAGATTGAAGATGCATGAAAGAGGGTAGGAGTCTTTCTTTATAATTTTGTTGAGTTCTCAGAAATCTATACACAACCAGAGGAATCCATCCTTTATTCAGATGAAGAGGATGGAGACAGTGTAAGTGGGTGCAGAGGATCAAATGAAGCCCATAGAGAGGTGTTCATCTAAGAAAATTCTGAGCACTTCAAGCTCAGAGGGTAAAAGGAAGTAGGTAGTGCTAATAGATGGAAAAGTGCCTTCTTTCAAATTAATCTTTAAATCAAACTTGCAATGGATGTTATGATGGTAATGTTGGATGGTGTACAGATGAAGCTAACCCTAAACAAGGGCTTACAGTGTTGGTATAAGATAAGAGTAAAGCAAAGATTATATGAGTAAATACTGTACTAGATGATACAAGTGCTCAAGACTGGGGCTTGAGATATGCTAAGGCTATAGTATTTATACTATATATAAAGGTGCATAGACCAAGATCCTAATGGAAATTCTCCCACAGACCCTGAGGCACCATCAGAAAGAATAGAAGCATTTGTAAGAATAGCCAATGGTTAAAAAGAAGCAGTGTTACAGTGGTGATATGGCACTTTATGCAGATGAGCATTAAACCCTAACCTAATATGTCCTTGGGGCTATGCCAATTTTGATGTCAGTTTAGATTGAAGAATAAAAGATAAAAATGGTAAATGCCTGACTTTAAATGTGGTATAGGACTTAGAGGAGAGAGATACTCAGGATAGCTAAGCCTGAGGAGCAAAGTTCAAACACTAGCTTGTCTATTGATATGCCTAGATGGCTAAACAAACAAGTGCTCAAAGCTGGGGAGCTAAGAGCTACATGATTAGCCTATTTATACTATCTAGGGTGGCATACAGACCACCAAGTGTGTCTGAGATAAATACCAAAATGGTAACAGGGCATAGGGCAAGGGTAAAGGGTATGACTAATTGGCCATGTATATCAAGGGTTTAAATGAAAGAAAAGTAATGAAATAAAAAGGAAGATTGCAGAATTAACAGATATAAAGATAGCATCTTAGCCTTGAGGCCAAGGAAATCCCATCTAAATCTCTGCCACAGATCAGATCCATCAATCTAGATCTAGATCTAAGATCCAAGATCAGATGTCATCTAGATTCAATTGGAAGATATCATTATCTAAAATCTGCTGCTAATTCTATGCTAATCCTTTAGTTAAGGTATACTTTGAATAAAACTAACCATAGCCTAGGGTTTGGCTCAATCTGGCATAGGAGTCTCATGGTCACATGATGGTTATGTGACTCTTGTGCATCTGAACTGTTTGTTCATAACAAGCAGAGCTTCTGAAATGTAAGAAGATGGAAATTAAATATAGGCTAAAGACATAAAGCTAACCCTATGCTCTGGGTCTAGACCAGTCATGTGACCCATCACATGCCTAGATAAGATAAAAGATTAGATAACCACATGGTTAGATAAGATAAAGTCATGTGATTAAAAAAATGAAAATTGCAGACTATAACACTATCTCTGTTACAAACGCTATCAAGCAGTCACCTGACAAGCACATGACCGTGAGACTTCATTGCCAAACAAGGACAAACCCTAGGTTATGGTTAAGCATATTTAATATTCTATTGCCATATGGTTGGGAGCACAGCTTATGGTTGGATCTAGTATTTCAGATGACAGATTGCATCTCCTGATCGGATCTCCGATGAATCTGATCTTGATCCAGAAGAGGGTCAGATCTGATCGTGGCAGAACTCTAGATAGGATCTCCTCGGCCTCATGGTTGAGGGTATGGTTTAATCTCCGCTATCTCTAACCAGCTATTTAATTTAGAACCCCTTCCATTCCACACTGCCTCTCCCACATCCATCCCTTATCTGCATGGCTCATTTAGTCATACTCTCAGTAAGCACGCCCTATGCCCTAGTTCCTTATTTAGATATTCCCTGTGCCCTGGACTTGGTCCATGCGCATCTGGGACTAGTATATATAGTAGTGCAGTTCTGTCTCAAGACCCTCAGTCTTGAGCACTTGTATTCTAGTATGCGTATCACTGGCATCTAATCAAGTGGCTACTCTTACTCCTGGCTTGACTCTCATTGCATTATCGTTGTCATTCCTTATCCAGTATCTCCATCCATAACGACAAGCCAGCACCTATTTTAGGGTTAAGATCAACAGCCTTATCAAACTGAAGTAATCGTAACCAGCCCAAACACCAGGACAGCGTCACTGTCTGGCTAGTAGGATACTGACCATAACAATCTCCTTTTTAGGTCTCAGATTTCAGACAAGACACTTTTAATGGTACAGCTTCAGTGCAGTTTTTATAAGGTTTAAACAGAGAATGGAACAATGCCAAATCCATGGTGAACAGTTATCAAGGAGCAGAAGAATTGAGCTTATGGAACTCTTCAATTAAATCAGGAGTGTTTGCAAGATTGTCTTTTGATTGCCAAGTACAATTTTCTTTGCTATATCCTGTTCAATGAACCAGATATTCCAGTTTGCCCTTGTGAACACAAGAATCAACAATATGATCAACTTTGTATTCTGTGTGTTCTTCCTCTGTAATCACAATAGAATCTGGCATGAGAATATCTTGACCATATAAAGAAGGTAGGTATGGCTTTATCTGTGAGATATTGACAGTAGAATGAATTTTCATTGAAGTTGGTAGTTTGAGTCTAATCACATAAGGAATGACTTTAAGAATCTCAAATGGACCAATCCATTTCTTTGTGAGCTTTTTGGAAGAATAAGGGAGCATAAGGTTTTTTGTGAATAATAAGATGAGTTTTTCTTTCTTGTATCCTGGCATTGCTTTAGTATTTTGTTTTTTCATGTGAGCCTTGGTTTACCCCAATGCTTTCTTTATTTCTTTGAATGTTTTAGACATGTGTTGTAAAAATAGAGAAGAGGGTATGGAATTAGAAGGTGCTTTAAATCCCATTTGCAGATAATATGTTTTAGTAATTTTGAAAAAAGTAATTTGGGTCAAAGTGAAGTAGGAATTATTATAATGATATTCTGCCAATTTGAGCCAATCTGCCCATTAATCTTGTTTTTTTGATATAAAATTCCACAAGTATGTTTCCAGTTCCCTGTTAATGCATTTCATTTGGCCATCTGTTCTGGGATAATACACTATAGAGATTTTCTGTTTGATCTGAAGAATCTTATTAAAATATCTTGTGAATTCTGAAACAAATTGGGGCTCATGATCTGAAACTATCATAGAAGAAAGACCATGTCTAGACCAAACATGATCTCTGAAAAGTTCTGCAGTATAAAGTGACAAAAGAGATAAAGATATGGAATAAAAACAACTTCTTTTGAAAACCTATCCACTACTACCATAATTGCTTCAAATCATTTTGAAATAGGAAGTCCAGTAATAAAGTTCACAGAAATATCTTCCCAAGGGACTGAGGCCATAGAAAGAGGATGAATCAGAATAATGGCTTCTGATCATTTGAATATAGCATAGGAAGAGCAGTGTGAAAAAAAAGAGGCTACATCTTCATGAAGACCAGGCCAATAATAAAATCTTGAAATAAGATATCTAGTGCAATCCTGACCAGAGTAACTGCCTAGAGAAGAAAAATGAAATAGATTTAAAGCTTGAATTTGTAATTCTTTCAGAA
This sequence comes from Pulveroboletus cf. rosaemariae, assembly GCA_038089275.1. Lineage (NCBI taxonomy): Eukaryota > Fungi > Basidiomycota > Agaricomycetes > Boletales > Boletaceae > Pulveroboletus > Pulveroboletus cf. rosaemariae. The sequence goes on from JBBPKN010000524.1 coordinate 32,902, forward strand.
CAAATATTTGTTTGTTTTGATTTAAATAAACTTTGTTTTCTGAACTATAACATCAGTGTGGGGAAAGTTGAAGATTCACTAATGCCACCTGAATTTGACTATAAAAAGAAGAAGGAAAGGAAATAGTGTGCTGAAAAATAGCAGGAGAAAGCATAGTGACTTGTTTATTTGGTTCTGGCTTGCCATCAAAATGGTCTTGACATTGGAATAAAGCATCTGCTCTTCCATTTGTAGAACCAGGTTTATAGATCATTTTAAAATTAAATTCAGCTAGAGTAGCCTGCCATCTAGCTTGATGAGAAGATAGATCTTGAGGACATTTCCAATACTCCAGATTCTTGTGATCTGTCCAGATCTCAAAAAAATCTTGTCCTATTAAATAATGATGCCAATTATGCAATTCACAAATAACAGCCAATAGCTCTTTGTTATAAATTGGGTAGTTTAATTCTGCAGCATTTAAAGAGTGGGAAATATAAGCTGCAGGTTGCCAGAGTGTTATATTCCATATCTCTGACCCAATTCTGACCCAATTCTGACCTAGCTTATAACTGGTCCTTATATCTAGTAAGCTACTCTAGCCCTCTGACTCCCCTCCAGGCAACTCCAGCCCTTTGTCACCATTCTAGTCTGCCCCAGCTACACATGTATGCTTTCTGCCCCTTAGCATTACACACTTTCCCAGGCCTCTGCTTCCACTCTGCCCCATTCTATTTTTAGTTCTATTTTAGTTCCAGCTAAGTACTACCTTAGTTCCATTTCATCATCTTCAGACCATCCCAGTATAACTCCATTGCCATTCCCACTCTCAGTTACCATTACCATCATTGTCACTATTTCTGTTCTGTTCCTGTTCCTTGCTTTCCCTCATTTCATCTTGTCATCCTTCAGTTTCAGTCTAACATAAATGGACATTGTCTTTTCTGATATCTCTATTTATTTCTTAAATATTTAGACATCTGCTTTGCTTCTGAGTTTGCACCTGTCTCACTTCACTATATTCCTAAATAGTTCTGCCCTCTGAGATATAAGTACTGTAGTTTTGTATCTTGTACCTTAGTATGAAAATTGACAGAAACATTCTCTTGTCATTGTCCTCACTCTAACTGAGCCCTTGGGCTCACTCCAACTCTCTGGGTTACTCCAGAGTTTTCAGCATTAAAGTCATTATAGCTTAATGTTGACTTGGGATGAGTGACAACTTTACTGTTGTTACTACTCCTATTTGACCTGAGTCCCCTGACTCACTCTGATCCTCTGGCCCTGCTGGAGATTATAATCAGCCTATTGACTACCTTCTATAAGTCTTAACAACTCTGCTTCTTAAGACTAGACTTGACATTTTTTGTCTTGTCTGTCTCTTTTGTTAAGCTTTAAGCAAGCTCTCCTCTGCTATCTCTGGCCTGCCACACATCAGGACACCAAGGCTATGCCAGGGCACTGAAGCCAAGTCCTGTTTGATGAAGGACCTGCTACTTAACTACTTGACCTTTTTCAAAAATCTCTGGAAATCTCCAGAGATTTCTGAAGCTCACATCTCCTTCTAATGAACTCCAACCTAGTAGTAGTAGTAGTAGCAGTATTTGGATTTTGATAATCTGTTACCTTAGTACAAATATTGACATAAATGTCCTCTTGTCTTTATTCTTACTCTAATTGAGCCCTTGGGCTTACTCTAACCCTCCAGATTACTCTGTAGAATCTCCAGGGCCAAGCAATATCCTTGAAGGAGTTATAAGGTCCCACCCCCATGACTAGACTTGACTCTCCTTATCCTACCTGTCCCTTTTATTAAGCACAGAGACAGCCTTTTTACCCACTGCCAACTTCTATGTAAATTGGAACACCAGAAAGTGCAAGGATGCACCATATAAGGTGAAGCTAAGTTCTGTTTGATCAACCAACCCTTCCCAACTCCCTCCAGAAGTCTCTGGACATTCTCAGAGTTTCTGGACCACAAGTGAAATACAAATCTTGTGTGTCAAACTGCTGAAAGCTTCTGAGGCCTAAGAGCACTCAAATACTACTTAATGGTGAAGGCTTTGGACTAGAGCCAACAGAACTAGGCAAAAGATATAGAAAAAGAGGCAAGAGACTTGGACTTGTAAAAGCAGAGAGCTCAAGTACACAAGACTGGGATTAATCAGGCTTGCACCTTCTTCTTTATATATGCTACAAAAGTGTGCACAGACCATGTATAATGAACTGGCCCTAAACTATAGTACAGTAAGCCATCCAATGGCAAAACTAGAGTGGGGACCTTGAAATACATAAAGTAAACATGAGGCAATCTAGACCAGCCTAGACTTGTGATCAAGTGAAAAGGTGAAAATGTGAAAATGTGAAAGGGTCATGTGATGTGACAATGTGAAGAGTTGTAAGGGTGAAGTGAAAATAGAGAAAATGTAATAAAAATTATAACAACAAGAGCTATATTCAGGAAGGAGATTGGTATAAGTTTTAACATAGAGATCATCTTTTTGTTGATATGATAGAACAGCACCAATAGCAACATCTGATGCATCTGTTTCAAGGTAAATGGATTTGAAGAAATCAGAATAACATAGAAGGGGTTCAGATATAAGAATGTCTTTAAGATGGACAAATGTAGCCATGTAGGCTGATGTCCACTTGAACTTGATATTTTTTTTGGTTAGATTGTTAAGGGGGTAAGTGATATTGGTGAAATTAGAAACAAATCTTCAATAATAATTTGCTAAATCAAAAAATACTTGTACTTGCTTCACAGTTTTCAGAATAGGCCAATTTCTAACAGCACTGGTCTTGTTAAATTGCATTTGTACCCCCTTTTTTGACACAACCATTCCCAAATAATCAACCTGTTGTTGAGCAAAGTGAAATTTAGATGGTTTGAGAAAATGGTCATGGTCATAAAGATAACCCAATACTTCTGTGACAATTTCCAAATGTTGTTTATGATTCTTGTCTTTTGTGAAAATCATGATGTTGTCAATATAAATGACAATGTGTTTCCACATGTCATGGAAAATGTTATTTACCATTGCCTGGAAAGTACTTGGTGAGTTGCACATTCTGAAATACATTACCAGCAGTTTGAAGGCTCTAATAGGGGTGGTAAAAGCCCCTTTCCATTTATTACCTTCTTTCATGTGAATATTATTGTAACCCCATCACAAATCTAGGGTTGTGAACATATCTGCTCCATTTAATTGATCAATTAGTGTAGAAATAAGTGAAAGTAGATAATTGTAATTATTTTTTATGGTAAATTCATTGAAATACCTATTGTTAAAACTTTCCATCCTACTAAAAGAGACTGTTAAAACCTATACCAAGATGAGTATACTTTTAACCAGTTCCTCTTTTTTAAATGAAACTCTTAATGCTGGAGGTAGATCAGAACTCCAGGTGCTCTGGAGAATTCCAGGGAAATCTAGGAAGAGTTTCAATGGTTGAATGGGACTTGGCTTCACCTTATGAGGTGTGCCCTTGCACTTCTCTATTGTCCTGATTTACATAGATGTTGGGGTGGGTGATAAGGCTGTCTCTATGCTCAACAGGAGGGACAGGCAGGACAAGGAGAGTCAAGCCTAGTCATGGGAGTAAGGCTTTATGACTCCTTTGAGGATATTGCATAGCCTCAGAGGTATTCCAGAGTAATCCAAAGGATTAGAGTGAGCCCAAGGCTTGTGCAGAGTGAGGACAATGACAAGAGGGTTCTGGTGTTTTTGTTGATATTTGTACTGAGGTACAAGATACAGAACTACAGTACTTATACCTCAGAGAGGCAG
>JBBPKN010000525.1:0-36666 GCA_038089275.1 Pulveroboletus cf. rosaemariae
CTACTATCACAAGTGTTACAGTGACTAATGGACAATGACTTATTTTTAAAGCATTCAAAATGCCACTTTATGCAAGAAAAAGTGGATTATTTAGGCATGGTTATATTTAAAGATGGGATCAAAATGCAAATGAACAAGGTTCAAGCTATTCAAGATTGACCTACCCTCCATACCTTAAAACAAGTTCAAGCTTTCTTAGAATTAGCTAATTATTATCATTGTTTTATTCAAGAATTTGCAGATATAGTTCATCCCCTCAACAATCTTATCAGGAAAGACAAGACCTTTTCCTGGGATGTTTCTTAACACAAAGCATTTGTTACCCTCAAGAATATTATGAGCACAGCTCCTTTTCTTGTTTATCTGGATTCTATCAAACCCATTTGGATAGAAACAGATGCCAGTGATATTGCAATAGGCACTATTCTGTCATATTTAATCAATGGTCATTGGAAACCAGCAGCCTATTTATCCCACTCCCTCTTCCCTGCCAAGTGAAATTATCCTATTTACAACAAAGAATTGCTGGCAGTTATCTGAGCACTTCATGAATGGCACTATCTTTTCATTGATCAGATCAATTTTAAAATATGGACTGATTATCAGGCTTTGGAACACTGGAAGAGGCTGCAGGATTTGTCAAGTCATCAAGCCTGCTGGGTTGAAACACTCATGGAATATCAGTTCATCATCATTTACAAACCTGGTATCTCTAATGGTTGTGCTGATGCTCTATTGCACTATGTAAACCATGGTTTCATTGAGCATGAATTTAATCAGCAAGTTATTGTTCCCCCACCCTTGTGCTTTGCACCCCTCCTGTCATAATCTGCTGCTCTTCTCAATACTTTCCTTCTTGATATTATCAGTGCTATGACTTCCCTCCTGGATGATGATCTTCTGGGATTGTGTTATAATGCTGATAAAGGATATTTAGTACATCAAGAAACAAACATCATATTTATACCAGAAAATTTACACATGAAAGCATTAAGATTATGCCATAACTCTCCCATAGCAGAACATGGGGGTCAACAAAGAACACTACACATGTTAAGAAGATATTTTTATTGGCCTTCTATGACAAAAGACACTTTTAGTTATATTAAATCCTGTCAAGCATGCTTCCTCATGAAAGGTTTGCAAAAAGCACCAGCAGGAAAACTTCTTCCTTTACCAATTTCTTCTGAATCATGGAAAAACATATCCACAGATTTTATCACAGGACTTCCAACATCAAATGGTTTTAATGCCATATTGATGGTAGTGGATAGATTTTCAAAAGAAGTTGTTTTTATTCCTTGTTTCTCTTCTAAAATATCTTCTTCAGATTTGATAAAATTATTTAGAGACAATGTTTGGTGTTGTCATGGACTTCCTTCATCTATTGTTTCAGACAGAGGTCTACAATTCACTTCAGCTTTCACTAGTGATTTCTGTTCTTCTTTAGGAATTTCTCAAAAACATTCTACTTCTTTTCATCTGCAAACCAATGGTCAAACAGAAAGAATTAACAGGGAACTGGAACAATATCTTTGCATCTTCATAGCAAAAAACCAGGATTAATGGGCAGAATGGATCAAAATGGCTGAATTTTCTCATAACAATGCTTTTTATCTGCCATTCAAAATACTTTTTTCACAGTTACTCAGCACTATTATTCTAGATTAGGATTTACTCAGGATAAACCTTCTCATGCATTTGCAAAAGAACTACAAGCAACACATCAAACTATTCAAGAAGTCATAGCACAGACACAGAAAAGAATGAAAAGACAAGCAGAAAAGAAACAATCTGATGCATCTACTTATCAGATTGGGCAAAAAGTTTGGCTATCCACTGAATATCTCAAGCTTCCATATCCATCATGGAAGTTATTTCAAAAGTGAATAGGACCATATCATGTCCTTGATGTTATGCCAAATGCCATTAAAATACTGCTTTCAAAAGAAATCAAAATTCATCCTGTTGTTAATATATCCCATATAGAATCAGAATGGGAAGTTTCTCATATTGTGGATTTATGATTAAGAAATGAAATATTGGAATATTTGGTCCATTGAAAGGGTTATGATGAAACTGATCACACTTGGGAGCCTAGTAACCATCTACAAAATGCATCTCAAGTAATTAAAGATTTTCATCAAAATCATTTATCTACACTCCAAAGAATTACATTTATTTCTCTTCAAGATTTCTGTTTCCAATTTCACCCTTATAAAAATTTGACTTTGTCCATTGCTCTTTCTTACTCTTATCTGGAATTTGAGAGCTAAAGACAGGGTAGTGTTATAATTTTTATTCCATTTTCACCATTTTCCTAATACTCTTACAACTTTTTATATTGTCATATCACATGACTTCTTCACTTCTTCACCTTTTCACTTCTTCACATTATCACATTATCACATTCTAGACTGGTCTAGGCTCTAATATCATTTACCTTATGTAATGCACATGTATTTCTAGATTTCTGCTCTCTTATTGCTATTAAATAGCTTACTATACATTAGTTTAGGGCCAGCCCATCTTACATAGTCTATACATAGTCAAATAGCATATATAAAGGAGAGGTGCAAGCCTGGCTAAACCTATTAAAATATTCTTCCAGTAGAAATATGCTGTTAAAACCAGTATGAATATACTATTAAAACCTTTTTTTTTTCTAAATAAAACCCTTGACACTAAAGGAGGGTCATAACTTCAGAGGGCTTCAGAGGAATCTAGGAAGGGTTTCAATGATCAAATGGGACTTGGCTTCACCTTATGTGGTGTGCCCTTGCACTTCCTGGTATTCCAATTTACATATAAGTCAGCAATGGGTAAGAAAGTTGTCTCTGTGCTTAACAGAAGAGACAGGCAGAATGAGGTGAGTCAAGCCTAGTCATGGAGGTGGGACCTTGCAACTTCTTCAAGAATATTGCTTGGCACCAGAGGTTCTCTGGAGTAACCTGGAGGGTCAGCATGAGTTCAAAGGCTCAATCAGAGTAAGAATGAAGACAAGGGGGCATTTTTGTTGATTTTCATACTGAGGTACAAGATACAAAACTACAGTACTTATATCTCAGAGAGGTAGAACTATCTAGAAGTGTAGTGAAGTGAGACAGGTGCAAACTCAGAAGCAAAGCAAATGTCTAAATATCTAAGAAATGAATGGAGATATCAGGGAAGATAATGTCCAATCATGTTAGAATGAAACTGAAGGGTAACAGAATGAAACAGGGGGAAGCAAGGAATAGGAATGGAATAGAAATAGTAACAATGATGGTAATGGTAACTGAGAATGGGAATGGGAATGGAGTTATACCAGAATGGTCTGGAAATAACAAAGTGAAACTAGGGTAATACTTAACTAGAGCAGAGATAGACTAAAAACAGAATGAGGCAGAGTGGAAGCAGAGACCCAGGGGAGCGTATAATGCTAAGGGGTGGAAAGCATACATGTGTAGCTAGGGCAGACTGGAATGATGATGGAGGGCTAGAGTTGCTTGAAGGGGAGTTAAAGAGCTAGAGTAGCTTACTAGGTACAAAGGCCAGTTATAAGTCAGATCAGGATGGGGTTGGAATTGGATTGGAGATACAGAATATGACAGTATCCCCCCCTTAGGCCTGAACCCTTGAAGGCCATTGGCCTGGAATGTGAAGGATATGGACATGTAATTTGAGATAGTGTGGTAATGGGCATGTGATTGTGCATTTAGTAACATTAGGGGTAGAGTGGAGGGTTGTTATGGGCAATTTTGGACATTGTACAAAGGAGCAATATACCCTAATGAAGGGCTTGTTGATGTCGGTATGGTGAGAGTAAAGCAAAAGATAATATATGAGAGAACACTGTACTAGATATTACAAGTGCTCAAGACTGGGGCTTGAGATATGCTAAGGTTACAGTATTTATACAGTATAGAATGGCACATGGACCAAGACCCTGATGGGAGAATTCCCACAGACCCTGAGGCACCATCAAATGGAAAAGAAGCACTTGTGAGAATAGCCAATCAGCTGAAAAGAACAAGACTTCTAAAATAAAAGAATAATGGAAATGAACACAAGGCTGAAGACATGAGGCTAACCCTATGCCCTGGGTCTAGACCTGTCATGTGACCCATCATGTGCCTAGATAAGATAAAAGATTAGATAACCACATGGAAAGATAAGATAAAGTCACATGATTGAAAAATGAAAAATGCAGACTATAACACTACCCCCTTTTTAGGTCTCAGATTCCAGATGAGACATCCATAATGGTTGAACTTCTGTATAATTGTGATATGGTTGGAATAATGATAGAAACAATTGTTGATCCAACAAGAAGAGTTGTCATGGTGTAGAAGGATAAAGTTTATGGAATTCTTCAATAAGCTCTGGAGAATTTGTGAGATTGTCCTTTGTTTGCCATGTTCAATCTAAATCACTATATCCAGTCCAATGAACCAGATATTCCAGCTTGCCTTTGCAAATTCTAGAATCCACAATATGATCTACTTCATATTCTTCATGTCCATCTTCTGTTATAATAATTGAATCTGGTGTAAGAATGTCTTGCTTGTTCAAAGAAGGAAGATAAGGCTTAATCCGTGAAATATTGATGGTAGAATGGATTTTCATGGTGTTTGGCAGTTTAAGACAAACTGCATGGGGAATAACCTCTAATATTTCAAAAGGTCTGATCCATTTCTTGGTCAACTTTCATGAAGGATAGGGAAGCAATAAATTCTTTGTGGAAAGCAATACTAATTGGCCTTTTGTATATGTTGGCATGCTTATTTTGTTTTGTTTTTCCATTTGTTCTTTTGTAGTTTCTAAAGCTTCCTTAACTTCTTTGAACATTTTAGACATATCTCTGAGAAATAGAGAGGAAGGAACAGTATTGGGTGGTGCTTCGAAATCCATACAAGGATGATAGGTTTTTGTGATTTTGAAGGGTGTGGTTTTGGTAGAGGTGGAATAAGAATTATTATGATGATATTTGGCCATTTTGATCCAATCAGCCCATTGTTCCTGCCTTTTAGCAATAAAGTTCCTTAAATAGGTTTCCATTTCCCTATTAATTTGTTCTGTTTGTCCATCCATTCTTGGGTAATAAGCTGTAGAAATCTTCTGTTTGATCTAAAGAATTTCATTAAGCTGTCTTGAGAATTCCAAGACAAATTGAGGTCCACGATCTGAAACTATCGTAGAAGGGAGACCATGTCTAGACCAGACATGATCTCTAAAAAGTTCTGCTGTACCAAGAGAAGAAATGGAAGAAGAACACAGAATAAAAACCACCTCTTTTGAAAACCTGTCCACTACCACCATTATTGCATCAAAGTCTTTTGAAAAAGGTAAACCCATAACAAAGTCCACTGATATATCTTTCCATGGTGCTGAAGCCATAGGAAGTGGTTTTACTGGAATAATAGGTTCTGATCCCTTAGATGTAGCACAAGAAGAACAATGTGAAACAAAAGATGCTACATCTTCCTTGAGACCAGGCCAATAATAGAATCTTGCTATTGCATGTCTAGTTTGGTCTTGACCAGAATGACTGCCTAGTGGAGAAGAATGAAACAAATTAAGAGCTTCTATTCATAAATCTTTCAGAATGAAAATTTGATTGTTTTGATTTAAATAGACTTTGTTTTCTGGACTATAACACCAGTGGGGTGAAAGATGAAGATCCACTGATGCTAATTGTACTTGAGAAAAGAAAGAAAAGGAAAAACAATGGCGCATTGAAACACTAAAGAGGAAAGCATAGTAACTTGTTTATTTGGTTCCAGTTTATTGTCAAAATGATACTGTCTTCAAGATAAAGCGTCCACTTGACCATTTGATGATCCGGGTTTGTAAATCATTTTAAAATTAAATTCAGCAAGTATAGCTTGCCAACAAGCTTGTCAGGGAGAGAGATCTTGTGGATGCTTCCAATATTCCAAATTCTTGTGATTGGTCCATATTTCAAAAGAATCTCATCTGATAAGATAATGCTGTCAATTTTGAAGTGCTTGGATGACAGCTAGGAGTTCCTTGTCATAAATTGGGTAATTTAATTCTGCACCATCCAATGAATGGGAAATAAATGCTGCAGGTTGCCAGAGACCATTATCTTATTGGTATGATAAGACTGCACCAATGGCAACATCAGATGCATCTGTTTCAATGCACATGGGTTTGAAAGAGTCAGAATAACATAGAAGGGGGTCTGATGTAAGAATTTCTTTAAGCCTAATGAACACCATCATGCAGGCAGCTGTCCATTCAAACTTGACATCTTTCTTTGTGAGAGAATTGAGGGGTCATGCAATATTGGCAAAATTAGGAACAAATTGTTGATAATAATTTGCTAAATCTAAAAATGCTTGAACTTGTTTGACTGTGTGAGGAATGGGCCAGCTACAAACAGCACTGGTCTTGTTTAACTGCATTTGTACCCCCTTTTTAGATACTACCATTCCTAGATAATCAACTTGTGATTGTGCAAAATAACATTTAGATGGTTTAAGAAAAAGGTCATTGTCACAAAGATAATCTAATACTTGAGTGACAATCTTGAGATGCTGTTCTTTTGTTTTTTGTCTGGTAAAAATCATGATGTCATCAATGTATATTACCACATGTTCCCACATATCATGGAAAATATCATTGACCATGGCTTGAAAAGTACTTGGTGAATTATACATGCCAAAATACATTACCATTGGTTCAAAAGCACCTATTGGAGTGGTAAATGATCCTTTCCACTCATTACCTTCCTTCATTCAAATATTGTTATAACCCCATCTGAGATCAAGGGTTGTAAACATGTCTGCATCATTTAGTCAATCAATTAATGTAGAAATTAAAGGAAGAGGATAATTGATTTTTATCGTATACTTATTGAGATAATGATAATTGATTACCATTTGTTTTCCACCATCCTTTTTGCTGATGAAAAATACTGGTGATGTTTGAGGCAATTTTGATAATCTAATATATTCTTTTTTTCATTTCTTTGTCAACAAATTCTCTAACCTCTTTCATTTCTTTATTTGATAGAGGAATGATACAACCTTTCTTTGGCACAAAGTTTTCTTTTAACTTGATGCCATGATCCCATGGTTTTCTTGTAGGCATTCTTTCAGATTCATATTGGGAGAAAACAGGTAAAAATTCCCATAATTCTTTTGGTAACTCTTTCTTTAATTGCAAACTTTCTTTTTCTGTTACTCTTCTTGATACTAGATGAGTTTCACAATTACCTTCACACCTAGGAAAATCAATAGTTCTTTTTACCCAATTGATATCTGGGTTATGTCTTTTAAACCAATTGTAACTGATTAATAAATCCAAGGTTCCCAAAGAAGAAACATAAGTGTTTATTCATTCTCAATGCCACTTACTGTCTTTTTCTTTTAATGCTATATATATAATCACATAGTATGCAATTTTTCCAATATTACCCTGTGTTCCATCTGCATTATAAATGGTTAGTGCCTTTGGTAAATCTTTTTCATAAAGTCCATGTTTCCACACATATTTTTGATCAATGAACATTACCAATGCTCCTGAATCCACAATTGCAAAGATAAGGCTGCAAGATTCCATCTTGAGCCTGTTATGTCCTCTGACTTCTCTGTTGATCTTGTTACAAATGAACAGTTCAGATGTACAAGAGTCACATGACAAGCACGTGACCGTGAGACTCCTATGCCATATTGAGCCAAACCCTAGGCTATGGTTAGTCTTATTCAGAGTATACCTTGACTAAAGGGTTAGCACAGGATTAGCAGCAATCTCAGATGAAGATATCTCCCGATCTAATCTAGATGACATCAGATCTTGTATCTTAGATCTGGATCTTGATTGATGGATCTGATCTGTGGCAGAGATCCAAATGGAATTTCCTAGGCCTTAAGGCTAAGATGCTGTCTTCATATCCATCAACTCTGCAGTTTTCTCTTCTATTCTAGTACTTCTCTTCCATTTCAGACCCTTGATATGCATGGCCAGTTAGTTATACCCTTTACCCTCGCCCTATGCCCAGTTACCTCTTTAGTATTTATCCTGGCTAGACTTGGTGGTCTGTGCACCATTCTAGATACTATAAGTAGACCACCCATGTAGCTCTTAGCTCCCCAGCTTTGAGCACTTGTCTTACTTGTGTTGATCTATAGTCACCAATACTAGCTTGTGTTTGGACCTAGCTCCTCTGGCTTAGCTACCCAGAGACTCTCCCCTTCTAAGTCCTGATTCACCTCTAGTAACAGGCCTCTTTATCCATTTACATCAAATTCTTCATATTGACACTGACATCAACACCAGCACAACCCCAAGGACTGGGTTAGGGTTTATTAGCTTATCTGCACAGTGTGCCAAACTGCCACCATAACAGATCTTGACACTTACTTCTAATTCATTTCTTTCCTTTCTATTAAATAATTTTGCTAGATCTTTTTGCTCTTCACTTTCTATAGCAAATAAATGTCCATGAATAGTTTCTGATGGAATTAAGCACCCTATCTCTGGGGCCATGCTCATCTGAGACACCATCACAGAGAAAGAAGCTTGCTTCCATTTCATAGTACAAGGACAAAAAAATAATAGAAATAAAGATTGATTACATACTGGAAGCTTCATCTCTAGTCAAACTGACTCCCTTAGGCTTTTCCCGAAGCTTCTTTCTGCTTCTTCTCTAACTCAAACACATCTTGAAAGTACACCCTCACTTCTTTCATTGATCTCCAAGATGCAGCTGGAATCTCTTGGAACCTTGCTGCATCAGCCATATTGTAAACTGGTTCAAAAGAAACCAGCTCTGCAGTTTGCCATCTGTTTTCATCTGGTGGGGTGAACTCTAAAAAATGAACTGGTTGGATATATTGACCTTGAGAAGTCTCTTGTGTTCATTGTGCTTGGGAATTGGCCCTTTAAGGACCTTTTCTGAAATTGTTTGATGGATGAGGAGCTATAGGGTTAAAAACTCCTCAGCAATCTCTTGCCAAGTGTCCCAGCTTTCCACACTTGTAACAGGTTTGAACCTGTTGTTGTGCCTGTCTGTCAATCTCCATTGGTGCACCTTTACCTGGCTGTGTTTCTGTTGCTGTAAATCAAGGTTAATTGGGTTGGGGAGGAAGATATCATGGTTGGTAAGAGTTGTTAAGAGGGAATCTAGGAGGAGGGAAACAAGGCATAAACCTTGGTGGTGCTCATTCAATGGCCATTCTCTTGAATGAATGACCAATTGTTCTACATTGTTCTTGGAACAAGATATAGTCTTTCTTGATGCCCTGCATGCAAGCTTGTTGATAAATCCAATACTGGACTTGTTCTCTCATCAATTTGAGGGCATGATTGTCGCTAACCCCTGAATCCCTTTGAAGTACTTCGAAGTCTTGCAAATATTCATCTATAGATGAAGTATGCCTAAGGAATTCCAATTTTTTAAGGGCTTCATGCATTAGCTCATTGATGTGAAAATAGTTTCGGAGCTCAACAGCTATTTCTTCAAAATCCAGCCAAGCATTTACTCCCCATGGTCCTCTACTCCTGTCTGCCAATGTCACCATTTCTCCTTCTCTGTCAATATATTTTTCATATGTGATTTGGGCAAACCCTTCTACCTTTCCTTCTAACCTGGATAGAACTGCCACTGAGATTTCTCTGTTGTTCTTCCACTTCTGTTCAGCTACCCAAACAGAAAGAGAAGTAAACCACTTTCTCCAGGTCTTCTTCTGGCCTCTCCATTTACCAGGGTCCAAAATCTTCTTCAATCCTCCCATCTTAATAAACTCTTCTACCAGAGTCTTCATTGTATCTCCAATATCCGAACTCATATTGGTTCCACTCATAGTAGGGGTCGATGGCTGGAAGTGGCACTGGGGCCTCTGATATGGGGCTGGTTGATACTGAGCTTGGGGCTGCGGCTGGGGTGTGGAATCTGGAAGAGATAGGGTTGATCCTAACTCAGTTGACTCTGGCTCGTTTGATGAGCTGGTATAAGGGTTGAAGTTTGACAGGGTTGGTTACTGTTTGGGGAACTCAGGATATGGTTTTTAGAGTTCTAGACAGTCTGAGAGAGTGAAGTCAATCTAATGCTGCTACCTTTCTATCTCTTCCTCTTTTAGCAATAAAATCTTTCTGCGTTTGTTCATTAAACTTGTCAAATCTGGTCTGAAAAGAAAGCCTTCCTAGCTCATCATCTTCAAACCCTAATACTGCCTCAAATACAAAATCTTTTAACTGCTCTTCATGTCACCAGATGTATGCTTTCTTCATCAATTTGTTTTCTGCTATCTGAGCCCTTGACTAGGTAACCATAGTCTTGAGCAAGTGTTATGGGTGATTTTGGATGTTGTACAGAGGAGCGATATACCCTAATGAAGGGCTTGTTGATGTCGGTATGGTGAGAGTAAAGCAAAAGATAATATATGAGAGAACACTGTACTAGATATTACAAGTGCTCAAGACTGGGGCTTGAGATGTGCTAAGGTTACAGTATTTATACAGTACAGAATGGCACATGGACCAAGACCCTGATGGGAGAATTCCCACAGACCCTGAGGCACCATCAAATGGAAAAGAAGCACTTGTAAGAATAGCCAATTAGCTGAAAAGAACAAAACTTCTAAAATAAAAGAATAATGGAAATGAACACAAGGCTGAAGACATGAGGCTAACCCTATGCCCTGGGTCTAGACCTGTCATGTGACCCGTCATGTGCCTAGATAAGATAAAAGATTAGATAACCACATGGAAAGATAAGATAAAGTCATGTGATTGAAAAATGAAAAATGCGGACTATAACAAGGATTGTGGAGATGATAAGCATGTGACCTTGTTTAGTAACAATGGGGTGAAAAAGTGGAGTTTCTTAGCTCACTCATGAATAAAAATGGGGACTTCACAGTAGCTTGTTCTTTCTTCATTATAACAACATGGCCATATTTGACAACATCATGGCCTGGGCTAAAGAACACATTGTGGAATGTACTGATGATGACAAGGTGTTGAGTGATGCCAAATATGCCAAGTGCAAGAGGCATGCAAAGGTGAGGAAAGAGAAGAAACAGAGAAGGGTAGAAGAGGCCCAGAAGGCAGTGGAGGAGGCTGCCTGAAGGCAGGCCAAGGAGGCCAAAAGGGCCCAGCAGGTGGCAGAGGCAGCTGCCCAAGAAAAGGTAAGTACCACAGTTGTTCACCTGAGAATTGAACAACTGAAGATCATTAGGTGGCATGAGTGCAGGCCCAAGTAAGGCCTAGCAATAACAAGGGGAAGCAGAGGGCAGAGAAGGCACTGGCATGCTGGAGGTGTAAGGATAGAGGAGTGAAGTATGAGGTGGGTGTGGGGAGGTCCACATTGTGCTTGGCCTGCCAAGAGGCCAAGGTGAGGTATGAATGTCCAGAGAAGAAGAAGCCAGTGTGGAAACAGCAACAGAGGAATGTGGAGGAGAAGTGGCCTGAAAAGAGGACTTGCTCAAAAGGAGCAGAGGGTGGTGCCAAGCAGGTGGCAGAGAGTTGTCACCTGCTGGTGGCAACCATACAGGAGGTGGGGGGCCAGATGGTATGGGAGATGAGAAGGGAGAATCAGCTGCTAGTGTAGCTGGTCAACATCCTCAATCCTGTGTGAAGAGTGAGCAGAGAGGATGCAGAAAGTGGGCCAGAGGATGGTGAAGAGGATGAGGTGGTGGGAGAGGTGGTGGAACTCAGGATAGGGATTCAGGAAAAAGTAGAAAGGGAAGGAGACAAAGACATAATGGTACTAGAGTAGTGTAGTAATTACTCTAGTTTGTCTTTGTAACAGAGGTTGGGATTCAGGAATGACCTAGGGGGGCCAGAAATTAGGATATGAAAAAGAGTGTCAAAAACTACTGAAGTGAAGGCTTTAATTCTTGAGTGAACAAGTTTAGAGCAAATGCAGAGTAAGTCTGGAAAGTAAGGTTCCTGCAAATTGTAATAACCTGTCAAGATGAAATCTCATAACCAGGCAAGTGGTACCTTGGGCAGTCATGGGATGATAAAAAAGACAAAAGGTCAACCAAGAAAGGAACAGAAGAAATAACTAAATTCCCCTGAGAGACAAGATTAGAGACCAATGTTGAAACAGTCACTTCTGACATAGAGACAGAGAAACTGAAAAGAAATAAAGGGGGTAGAAGTGGAGAGACACAGAGCTTCAGAATGAAAATATTGGAAAGGTCAGTTTTAGGGTAGGGAAGAAATGGAGTTAAGGAAGGTTTTTTATCTCCAAAGGGAACTAAAACATGCTAACTGCCAGCAAGACAGTTCATCATGTGGCTAGGGGTCAGAGCTAAATTGAAGTTGGGTGAGATTCTGATAAAGCAGGTAGGGGCAGAAATGTTAAAGACATATCCCATTTCTAATGTCCTTATTTGGTGAGCTCCAATACTGGTCTAATGAATAGCTAGCTCCTTATCCTCTTGACAGGGTGGGTCTAATGCAGGCCAAACATCTGGAGTATACAAGGAGGAGGTTAGCCAGCCATATGGTTTTAAATTGGAGAAATGCTACATGATTATCAGAAGGATAGGGGTCTGGGACTGGAGGCACAGGAGGAGTAGCTGAAGGGGTGGAGTGAATACAATCCAGGAGTTCACCAGTCAGGGGAGGTGGGGAGTCAGAGCCTGTGGGAGACTGCCTGGTTGTGAATGCCATTCAAGAGGTTGGTGGTTACCTTTGCTGAGAGATAAAGGAGCAGAACAAGCTCCTTTGCAATCTAGTCCAGATTAAGCTGGTGAAAGGTTGTTGGGCTGGGTACATTGTAGCAGGGGGACCAAGGGTCATTCCTGTTGACCTCAAGGCTGAGGCTGAGTGAGAGAACAGTGAAGTGGTGGTTGGAGAGGACCTGGAGGAGTGAATGTTCTGCTGAGAGTTGCTTGCTGGTCTTGCCTCCTGTATACACAAGTGACAGGTGTACTGATTAAATTGCACATTGTCTATGTGCTGCAGCAAGGCAAGGGAGGTGAGCTACTTGGAAGAAAGATGGAGATGATTAGAAACAATCAGAAATGGATGCAGTTAAGAGAAACTCTGAATGTTTGAAAAGTGTGAAAAAATATTCTTTCTTGAATATTGCTCTTCATTATTGAATAACTTTTTTCTAGAAGAGAAGATTTACTACATTCACCTATTCTCTATTATCCCCTCTTCAGATTTCATCATCCTGATAAAATACACATCAAAGTGAGCATGTGATTTCAATGGAACAATTACTTTTGTTTAGAAAAATTTTAATGATTTTGCAACAGAAGACTTCTTTTTGCTCTTTAATAAACTGGTATGTTGCAACCAGGCTTTTTGTTTCAACAAAACTCAAATCCAATTAAGGACTGAGTGGTGGTTTGCTGAATGAACAAGGGAAAATGAATTATCTGAAAATATGACCTAGAATTTTGATAACACAGATTTCTTGCATTACTGCCCCTGAAAACTCTGAATAAAACCTTTTTAAGTCATGTTAAGGACTCAATCTATTGAAAATATTCAATCTTAATAACTTTCTAACCTCTTGCAGAGGTATGCCTGATAATCTTCTGACTTTTTATACTTGCTTGAGTACTATCTTGATCAATTCTTGACAACTTTCATCACAGAGGTGCATCTAATTACCTTCTGACTTTTTCCACTTGTGATTACTTGCTAAATCCTCTTTAGACCTATATTCATAGTTTGCAGTCTTTGCAGACTAAGGGTTTCTCAGGAGAACCCATAACACTGAAACAGTTTCCAGTCTTGCTTAGGACTCTTGTGACTTGAATACTAAATTTTTCAGTTACTCACCTAGATGACTAACTGCTCCCATATGTTTAAAGACATCTTAGTTTGATCTTGCATTACTTTCTTGTAATTCTCTTTGATCTTTTTGAATTATGATCCAGTTCCTGGATATTGAGAGAGCCATTGAAACTACTTCATCTGCTTTGTTGCCTTCAACAGCTAGCTCCACAGATAGACAGTCTCTTCTTGACAATGTCAATCTTCTCACTTTCCTATTTTCCCAATTTGAACTTTTCAGATTGCTTTGCTTGATCTTTGTTGAAATACTCTTTACTTTTTGATGCCCAATATATGATGCACAAAACTAGAGAATGGTGCTGCAAATCTTCTTCAACTTTGTACTTGCTGATTTTTTTCCTAGATTACTTTTGATAATGCAGATGTAGAACTGCCTCTGAAATAGTTTTAAATCATTTCAGATTCTTGCAAACTCCTTGCAATCACTTTCTACTCAGAGATAAATCTCCTTTCATCTGGTGATGCTTATTTTCTCTGAAAATGACTTTCTTCAGATCTGCTTCTCTTTATGTCCACAGATACCACCATTTCTCTTCATGTCCATGGCTGAATACTCATCTTCTTGCACTTGACTATTTTCTTCATCAAGCATTCTCTGAATAGCATAACCAAGTGTTGGAACTATTTCATCATCATTTCCTCTTCAGGGGTGTCTTCTAGTGAATAGACTTTTTTTGACAATCTTCAATTGGTTGAACAATGGACTAAACTACCCAAACTTCCTGCTAGAAATCTCTTGACTAATTCTTCCACTCAGTCTTGCTTCTCTGATTTTCCTGTAAATCAAAACTCCAAATTCCTCAAAGAGTGAACCATCAAATATTCTCCCAGTCTCCAAGACTTGATCATCCAATCTATCCTGACAAGATGGTCATTATCATTGATCTTCTTTAATTCTTCAGAATTCTTCCCCATAGTACTTTGATACTCATTTCCACTTTCTACTCATGGAGCATAGCTCAACACTTTTGTCTGTATACTTTGAGACTTGCTTTCTCTTTTCAGTTACTCCCTTTCTACTCATCAAGACACTAGAGGTGACCTCAACTTTCATCTGATTTTGCTTACTCAAAGACTCTGATAGTTTTATGTTATCTCAGACCTATATAGTTTTTAGTCATTATAGACTCTTCTTGATCCTTTACCAAGTATTACAATTGACTTCTGATCAGAGTAAACCTTCATATATCATTCTGACTATTCATCTAGCCAGTTATAATCATTGATCTTCTGTTACAAACATAACATTCATTAGCAGAAGAGTCACATGACAAGCATGTGACCATGAGACTTTATTGCCAAACAAGGATAAACCCTAGGATATGGTTGAGTTGTTATTCAGAGTTCCCCTTTGGATTTGGGCACAGCTTATAGGGTTGAATCTAGTATTTCAGATGATAGGTGCATTTTCTGATTTAGATCTCTGATGAATCTGGATTTCAATCTAGAGAAGGGTCAGATCTGATCTGTGGCAGATCTCTAGATGGGATCTCCTTGGCCTCATGGCATAGTTTAATCTCCACTTACCCTAGACTCTTTTCTTCCATTCTATATAGCCTCTCCATTTTACACCCCTTATCCACATGACCCATTGGTTATATTCTCAGTAAGCATGCCCTATGCCCTATTCCCATATTTAGTAGTTCCCTATGCTCTGGAGGTTGTTACAAACGTAACATTTGCTAGCAGAAGAGTCACATGACAAGCACGTGACTGTGAGACTTTATTGCCAAACAAGGATAAACCCTAGGATATGGTTAAGTTGTTTATTCAGAGTTCCCCTTGGGTTTGGGCATAGCTTATGGTTGGATCTAGTATCTCAGATGAAGGTATCTCCTGATTGGATCTAGATGACATCTGATCTAGATTGATGGATCTGATCTGTGGCAGAGATCCAGATGAGATCTCCTCGGCCTTATGGCTGAGGGTATGATTTAATCTCCACTTACCCTAGACCCTTACCTTCCATTCTACATAGCCTCTCCATTCTACACATCACATCCACATGGCCCATTGGTCATACTCTCAGTAAGCACACCCTATGCCCTATTCCTTATTTAGAAGTTCCCATAACCCTGGAGGTGGTCTGTGCACACTGGTACTTAGTATAAATAGCAGAGTAGTCCATTGGTTCTGGCTCCCTAGCCTTAACCACTTTGTTATCTTGTACATTGTCTAGTGCCTTGACAATATAGGCATTCCCCTCCTAACATCGTGATGGCTCCTCAGACCTTGCTACCCTGAGTCCACTACACCGTTCCTTATTCTATTCCAACTGAATCCAACAATGAAACCAATGCACCCTCTCAAGGCAGACCATTTAGGGTTAGGACAGGTTATTCAGAAGATTGACACCATAACAGAGGTGGTCTGTGCATACTTAGACCTAGTATAAATAGTTGAGTAGTTTCTTGGTTTCAGCTCCCCAGCCTTAACCACTTGTTTATCTTGTATATTGTCTAGTGCCATTTAATATAGGCATTATCTCCTAACTTGTGCTATGGCTCCTCAGGCTTTGCTACCCTGAGTCCACCATACTGCTCTTCACTCTATTCCAACTGAATCTGACAACAAAACTGACACACCCTCTCAAGGCAGACCATTTACGGTTAGGATGGATTGTTCAGAGATTAACACTGTAACATCTTCCTTTCTAGTCTTGATATCTGATTCCAGATACAAATTCTTCATTTATAGACATCACAGTCTGTTCAACCTGAAAATCAAAACACTCTAGATTATTCTCTGTTTTATTTCAATTCTTCCTTATCCAAGGCTTTTTTAATCTGTTATAATGCACTTTTTTATTTTTTTTTTCTTTAGCATTTTCTTCTCACTACTGTAGTTCTTCACATTGTCACATCACATGACTATTTCACTTCTTCACCTTCTTCACATTATCACACCTTCACATTTTCACTCTTTTACATTTCACTTCTTCACATGTCACAGATCTAGAGCAATCTAGACTATGCTGTCATAACTCATGTTTACCTGCTGTATTTCTAAGATTTCCACTCTTTTTTTGCCATTGGTTGGCTTACTGTACTTTATTTAGGGCCAGTATGTTAAAACTTTCCATTCTTCTTAAAGAGACTGTTAAAACCTATACCAAGACGAGTATACTTTTAACCAGTTCCTCTTTTTTAAATGAAACCCTTGATGCTGGAGGTAGATCAGAACTCCGGGTGCTCTGGAGAATTCCAGGGAAATCTAGGAAGGATTTCAATGGTCGAATGGGACTCGGCTTCACCTTATGGGATATGCCCTTGCACTTCTCTGTTGTCCTGATTTACATAGATATTGGAGTGGGTGATAAGGCTATCTCTATGCTTAACAGGAGGGACAGGCAGGACAAGGAGAGTCAAGCCTAGTCATGGAGGTGAGGCTTTATGACTCCTTTGAGGATATTGCATAGTCTTGGAGGTATCCCAGAGTAACCTGGAGGGTCAGAGTGAGCTCAAGGGCTCATGTAGTATGAGGACGATAACAAGAGGGTTCTGGTGTTTTTGTCGATATTCATACTGAGATACAAGATACAGAACTACAGTACTTATACCTCAGAAAGGCAGAATTATCTAGGAGTGTAACAAAATGAGACAGGTACAAACTCAGAAGTGAAGCAGATGTCTAGATATCTAGGGAATGAATGGAGATATCAGGAGGACCATGTTCAATTATGTCAGACTGAAACTGAAGGATGACAGGATGAAACAGGGGAGAGCAAGGAACAGGAATGGAACAGGAATAGTAACAATGATGGTAATGGTAATGGACCAGGAATAGTAACGGAGTTATATCAGAACAGTCCAGACAAAGGGAAACTAGGATAATACTTAACTGGAGCAGAGATAGACTGGAAGCAGAATGGGTGGAGTGGGAGCAGAAGTCCGGGGGAGCATATAATGCTGAGGGGTGGAAGTGTACATGCATAGCTAGGGAAGACTAGGATGGTGACGGAGGGCCAGAGTTGCCTGGAGGGGAGTCAGAGGGCTGGAGTGGCTTACTAGGTGTGAAGACCAATTGTAAGCCAGGTTGGAATGGAGTCGGAATTCAAGTTGGAGGTCCAGGATATGACATAGTATCATTTACATGGTCTGTGTGCATACTATAGCAATATAAAAGGAGGTCTGCTCAATTCTGGGTTTTCCCAGTCTTGCACACTTGAACCCTTCAGTTCTACAAGTCCCTTGGCTCTTATCTCTCTCTTAACTTTTGCCTAGTTCTTGTTGCTCTAAGTTCAAAGCAACTACTCAGGATAGTCAGCACACACCAAGGCTAGGTGTAAGGATTAGATCAACACATTAGCAGCTGTGTTTCACAATTAACTTCCTTGAACTGTCTTCCAAGAAGAACATTCTGGCTTCTTCAGTCTACTTTCTTGATATACCAGCTTGACAATACTGGCAAATGAAATGCAAACTCCAAACAAACACCTTTGTTAATACTTGCCCAAAGCCCAAAACAAATGTTCTGAACTTCTACTTTTTTTTCCAATGATCTACATTCTTGATACTTTTTTGAAGTCAACAATTGACTATAACTTGTATATGTTCTTTCAACTTGATCTATTCAATCCACAAACTTTACAGAGATTCCCAATTTTCTATGTGATTTGATATCAAAGTAAGGATTTGCAGTAAGTACCCACAACTGGAATGATTTGATAACTTTTTCCCTTAGGCTTCTAGTCTGCAATTAAGCCTTTCACCTTCAGTACTTTGGTCCTATATGGTCTAATAAGTAATGATGGTCTATAATAATTTCACTTTATGACAGTTTAATGATTTTAATTTCAGTGACAAGGGTTATATGACATCCATAAACAGCAGCAAGAGAGGATGGAACTAGAGGTTCCAAATGTAAACCACAAAGGCCATAAAACAGCTTGCATCTACATAAAAGTGTCCCAAGATATCCTCTAGAACTAAAACATTAGTGGCCTTTTTCAGATATGCCCAGATCCTAACAAAGACTAGAGGTTTCCAAAGCATTTATAAGAGTTGCTTAGCTCCCTTATAATTAACAGAGGTAGCTGGAACCTTTTAAGGACATGCTCAGGTCCCTAAGTAGTTTAAGGACTTGCTCAGGTCCCCTATGTCAATGTCATTATAAGAACAAAGTGGGATGTGCTTCATTATATGGTCTTCAATATAATTCCTTCTTTATCTATCCAAGGACTATGTCAACAGGTTTAGTGTAAAGTGCACTTGCATCCAATCAAGTATTGGTAGCCTTAATCAAGTGTTATAATGTCAATCTCTAAGCAACACTTCCTAACTCCAAATGGTGTCCAGCCTTGAAAGGGTGTGCAGATTCAGTGTTGGATTCAGTTGGAAAAAGTGAGAACAATGACTTAGGGGAGGAGTAACCCTAAGGTGCCAGACTGCCTGTAATTCCCATGAATTGACAAAGGATATTGTACAGTATAACAAGGTGATTAAGGCTGGGGCCTTAATCAAGGAACTACCTACTATATATACTGTCCAGAATGGTGCACAGACCATCAGAGCAAAGGGCTATAGATACTAAATATGGTAATAGGGCATAGGGCATGCTAACTGAGAGTATGACCAAGCAGGCCATGCAAATAAGGTATGTATGAAAAGGCTATGTGGAATGAAAGGTCAGGGTCCAGAATCAGTGGAGATTAAACCATATCTCCAGCCATGAGGCTAAGGAGATCCCATCTAGAGATCTGCCATAATTGCATCTGACCCTTATCTAAATTGAAATCAGATTTATCAGAGATACAGATCAGGAGATTGATCTGTCATCTGAGATACTAGATCCAACCATAAGCATTGCCCAAACCCTAAGGAAATACTCTGAAAGAACAACTTAACCATATCCTAGGATTTATCCTTGATTGTCTGTAGATTCTCACGGTCATGTGCTTGTCATGTGACTCTTCTGCTAGCAAGCTGTGCACTTGTGTCACATCCCATGCCAACAGGTCAACTCTGCTATGTCTTTAATGCAACTCTGGTTGTTTTTACACTTTAAGCTGTGTGTTTCCTAGTTCCCTTTACCTCCATCTTTTCTGACCTAACAATTGATTACAACTTTACCTATGCTAACTCTGTACCATTCTGATACAACTCTGTTGTTCCTCCAACCTCACTTTCTGTTCCTGTTCCTTTGTGCCATGCTTCTCCCTGTCATCACTTAGTTTCAGTTTGACATTATTCAATGTTGTCTCCTCTGACATCTCCATTTGTATCCAGGATGCATTGGCACCTGCTTTGCTTATGAGACAACTCCTTTCTGTTTCCTCCTTAGATAATCTGTCTCCCTGAGGTATAAGTACTGGAGTTCTGTATCTTGTACTTCAGTTTGAATATCAACCATAATATGATGTTACAATCCCCCCCCAGATCCCTTCTGCCTCATGATTTGATGTCATACCCTACCCTAAAGTCCCTTAACTTACTTCATGACTTGATGTTATGCCTCTTGTTGGGAAAAAGCCCTACAGCTGATTCCAGACCTCCAATAGTTTCCAACCCCTCCATAAATCAGGGCACTCAGTACTAGCATAAGGGCACACCACATAAGGTGAAGCCAAGCCCCATCCACTCCAGAGTTATCCAGAGTACCCCTGGAGTACATCAAAATGTTTATAACAGGACTAGAGGATATATGAAAGATTGCAAGGCAGAAGTAGCATAAAGAGATGAAGACAAAATATACTACTTTATAGTACAAGAATAAGAAAGTTCTAACACTGCTTTAGATAAAACAAATGTTAGCAATAAGTGTTATGGTATTGAATATTGTGCAACTTGTCTTAACCCTAAACAGTGTCAGTATGGCCTTAAGGAATACATTAGTATCATTGTCAGATTTAGATTGAATAGAGAGAGGGTATAGAACTCAGGGTAGCAAGACCTGAGGAGCCATAGCACTAATTACCAGAGGAATAGCCTATATTGCAAGGCACAACCTAGGAGATATGATGTACAAGATAACAAAGTGGTTAAAGCTGGGGAACCTTAACATAGAACTACTAAGCTACTTATACTACTCCAGGATATACACAGATCACCCAGTGGATCCAGCACAATACTAAATATGGAAATAGGGCATAGAACAAGGGTAAAGGGTATGACTAATGGCCATGTGGTAAAGGGGTATAGAATGAAGAGGCTATATAGAATAGAAGATCAGAGTCCAGAGTCAGTGGAGATTAAACCATACCCTTAGTCATGAGGCCAAGAAGATCCTATCTAGAGATCTGCCATGATTGCATCTGACCCTCATCTGGATTGAGATCAGATTCATCAGAGATACAGATCAGGAGATCAATTTGTCATCTGAAATACTAGATCCAACCATAAGCATTGCCCAAATCCAAGAGGAACTCTGAATAAATAACTTAACCATATCCTAGGGTTTATTCCTTGTTTGGCATAAAAGTCTCATGGTCATGTGCTTGTCATGTGACTCTTCTGCTAGCAAACTGTTCATTTGTAACACTATTCCCTTTTTAAGGGCAAGACTCCTGGATCACCAAAGTAATGATCTCTTCTATTATTCTTGCAACCCATTATTGGAGTACAATTTCATTGTCTCTGAAACTCTGAAGATTTTGAGAATCACAAAGAAAGTTCTTTCTTGAATAATACTTGAACTCCTGTGTTATTCTTCATAATTGATGATATTTTCTTTTAGAAAAGGGGGTTCACTATGTTCACCTATTATCTCTACTATTCCCTCTTTAGATTTTATTGTCCCAATGAAATATGTATCTAGAATAAGCATGTGATTTTGATGCAACAATTACTTTCATTTTGGAAAAAATAAATCAAATTTTGACACTTTCATTCTTTACTTTTCTCAATATGGACTGGTATATTGCAACCAGGCTCTTGCTTCAACAATATCTCAAATCCAATTAAGGACTGAGCTGCAGATTGTCAAATAAACAAGGAAATTGAAATTATTGAAAATATGACCTAGAAGTTTGATAATGCAGCTTCTTGCATTACTGCCTCTGAAAACTCTGAAATAAAACCTTTTAAAGTCTTGCCTAGAACTTGATCTATTAAAGATATTCAATTTTAATAACTTTTGTAAACTCTTGCAGAGGTATGCCTGATTTCCTTCTGACTTTTTATACATGCTTGAGTACTATCTTGATTGATTCTTGACAACTTTCATTGCAGAGGTGTGCCTGATTACCTTCTGACTTTTTCCACTTGTGACCACTTGCTAAATTCTCTTAGATCTATATTCATAGTTTGCAGTCTTTGTAGACTAAGGGTTTCTTAGGAGAACCTATAACACCAAAACAGTTTCAAGTCATGCTTAGAACTCTTGATGACTAACTGCTCCCATATGAAGACTAACTGCATTATCATTAGCTTTCACTTACTTAACCTTTTTTCTTATTTAGACTCTGAATAGTTTAAAGATATTCTGGTCTGATCTTTAATCACTTTCTCTTCTTCTTTCTCAATATCTTCAGATTATAATCCAGTCCCTGGGTATTGAGAGAGCCATTGAAACTACTTCATCTGCTTTGTTGCCTTTAATGGATAGCTCCACAGACAGATGGTTTCTTCTTGATGATGTCACCCTTCTTGCTTTTCTATCTTTCTGAGATTAAATCCAAGATTGCAACTTTGTAGATCCTTGCTGAAATACTCTTCAGCTTTCCTTGTCAAATACTCTTTGCTCTTTGATGCCTAGTATATAATGCACAAAACTAGAATCTGGTGCTACAAATCTTCTTCAACTTGTACTTGCCAAATTTCTTCCTAGATTACTTTTGATAATGCAGATGTAGGACTGCCTCTGAAATAGTTTTAAATTGTTTTGGATTCTTGTGAACTCCTTGCAATTACTTTCTACTCAGAGAACTAGTTCTCCTTTTATCTGGCAATGCTCATTCTATAACTTTCTTCAAATCTGCTTCTCTTTATGTTCACAGATATTACCACTTCTCTTTGTGTCCATGGCTAAATACTTGTCTCCTTTCACCTGACTATTTTCTTCATTAAGCAATCTCTGAAATAAACATAACCAAGCTTGAACTTCATTATCATCCCCTTTTCAGGGGTATCTTCTAGCAAATAGACCTTTCTCTTTCTTGACATTCTTCAAATGGTTAAATGATGAACTAAACCACCCAAATTTCCTGCTAGAAATCTCTTGACCAATTCTTGCTTGATTATGCTTCTCTGATTTCCTGTGAATCAAAACTCTCTTCTGGATCCTTCTTTACAGTACTTTGATGCTCATTTCCACTTTCTACTCATGGAGCATTGCTTAACACTTTCATCTGTATACTTTGAGACTTTCTTTCTCATTTCAGCTACTCCCTTTCTACTCATCAAGGCCCTAGATGTGATCTCAACTTTTGTCTGATTTTGCTTACTCAAAGACTCTGATAGCTTTATGTCATCTTGGACCTATATAGTTTAGAGTTGTTATGGACTCTTTTCAATCCTTCACTAAGTATTATACTGACTTCATGATTGGAGTAAACCTTCACATATCCTCCCAAATAGCTAGATATCTTCTTTGGTCACAATCATTGATCTTTCAATCTAAGTCTTGCACCTAGATTCAGAACCAGGTTCTTCATTTATAGACATTGCAGTCTGTTCAACCTAAAATCTAAGCTTTTCATCAAACAGATCATTCTTGGTCCTATTTTGATTCTTTCTTATCCAAGGCTTCCTTAATTAACTTCATTGAACTTTCTTTTCTTTAACTCTAAGCTTCAGTCTTCAGTCTTCCTTATTTCAGCTTGATGACACTGGCAAATGAAATGCAAACTTCAAACAAACACCTTTGTCAATGCTTGCCCAAAGCCTGAAACAAATGTTCTGAACTTCTACTTTTCTTTCCAACAATCTACATTCTTGATACTCTTCGAAGTCAATGATTGACTATAGCTTGTTACATTCTTTCAAATTGATCCATTTGTTCTATGAACTTCACAGAGGTTTCCAATTTTCTATGTGATGCAATATTGATGAGAGGGTTTGCAGTGATTATCCATAACTTGCAATGTAAACATTTTCACTAGGGCTTCTAGTCTGCAACTAAGCCTTCCATCTTTTGGTACTTTAGTCTGAATGATTAAATGAGAGACAATGGTCTATGACAATTTTGCTGTATAACAGTTTGACTAATCAATTTCAGTGTTTAGTGACAAGGGTTATATGATATTCATAAACAGTGGCAAGAGAGGATGGGCACTAGATGATACCCAATATAAACCACAAAGGCCATAAAACAGCTTGCATCCACATGACAGTATCCCAAGGTGTCCCCTAGAATTGAGAGTAAATGGACCTTTTCAAGATATGTCCAGATTCTAATGAAGGTTAGATACCCCTGAAGCATTTTACCAAGTTGCTCAGCTTCTTAATGACCCTAGATGTGGCCAAAGTAGTTTAAGAACTTGCTTGGATTCTGATGTCAGTGTCAAATTATTGGTTTAACTGTAAATAAAAGAAAACAGTTTTATTTTGCTATGCAGTGTAAATTCTTTCTTCATCAATGTACTTCTGCACTGCCATAAGTGGGCTTGGAGTATAGTCAAACACTCACACCTGGTCAAGTAAGGGCTAGTCTTAACCAAGTGTTATGGTGTTGAATGTTGTGCAACTTGTCTTAACTCTAAATGGTGTCAGTATGGCCTTGAGGGGGTGCATTGGTATTGTTGTTGGATTCAAATTGAATAGAGAAAGGGTGTAGGACTCAGGGTAGCAAGACCTGAGGAGCCATAGCACTAGTTACCAGAGGAATAGCCTATATTGCAAGGCACAACCTAGGAGATATGTGTTATAAAATTGTGACATACTCTGGGTGTACTCTGGATAACTCTGGAGTGGATGGAGCTTGGCTTTACCTTGTGTGGTGTGCTCTTATGCTAGTACTGGGTGCCCTGATTTACAGAGGGGTCAGAAACTACTGGAGATCCAGAATAGGCCATAGGGCTTTTTCCAATGAGAGATATAACATTAAGTCATGAAGCAGGAGGGGGTCTAAGAGGATCATAACATCATGTCATGGTTGATATTTGAACTAAAGTACAAGATATAGAGTTCCAGTACTTATACCTCAGAGAGGCAGATTATCTAAGAAGGAAATGGAGATATGAAAGGAGTTGTCTTCTAAATGAAGCAGGTGCCAATGCATCCTGGATACAAATGGAGATGTCAGAGAAGACAACATTGAATAATGTCAAACTGAAGCTAAATAATGCTAGGGAAAAGCAAGGCAGAAAGAAACAGGAATAGAAAGTGAGATCAGAGAAACTATGGAGTTGTATCAGAATGGTATGGAGTTAGCATAGGTAAAGTTGTAACCAATCATTAGATAGGAAAAGACAGAGATAAAGAGAATTAGAAAATATGCAGCTTAAAGTGTGCAAGCAACCAGAGTTGCATCAGAGACATAGCAGAGTTAACCCATTGGCATGGAATATGACAGTATTTCCCTCTTAAGGCCTGAATACCTGAAGGCTGTGAAGCATGTGCTTTTGATGCATAAGTGAGCAGAGCAGGCATTGGGGTTTAGCTGGCCAGAAACCCATAAAAGTAAATACCATTCCAGAGACTTCCACACTAGTTTCTCTCATCATGTCTCCATTTGCCAACATTCACACCTGGTCTGATGAGCACCTTGAGGAGTGCATTGAAGATGAAGAGGAGCTCAGCAATGCAAAGTACACCAAGTGGAAGTGGTGGGGAAAAGTAAGAAAAGAGAAGAAGACTCAAAAGAAAGTGGAGGAGGCACAGAAAGCAGTGGAGGCAGTCCAGAAATGGATGAGTACTGGAAATGCAATCAGGGCCTAGCACTCAAACCTGGCTTAGGTAGAGGAACTTCACCAAGCCCAGGTGGGGTTGAGTAGTGGCAATGGCAAGAGAAAAGTGAAAGAGAAACTAGGGTGTCAGAGGTGCAATGACTGGGGACTGGAGTGTAAGGTGGGCCTGGGCAAGTTGACATCATGCCTTGCCTGTATAGAGGCAAAGGTAAGGTGTGACCACTCTGGCCAGAAGAAGCTGAAGAGGAAGTGGAGATGGAAGGTGGGAGAGAAAGGGGTGCCCAATGGCAGGGCAGACTCAGAGGAGACAGAGAAGGGTCTTTGGCAGATGGCTAAGGGCTGTTACCTGATGGAGGCATCAATAAGGGAGGTAGGCAGGAAGGTATGGTGAAAGGCAAAGTGCAAGAACCAGCTGCTGGGGTGGCTGGTTGATGCATTGGGAAAGGCATGGGTGGAGAAAACTGAAGAAGCCAGGAGTTTGGGAAGTGAGGACAGGGAGGTTGATGAGATGGCAGTGAAGCTGTCAGAACTTTGCATGGAGGTTGGTGGAATTTCCATGATAAACAAGGAGGTTGAAAAGGTAAGTGTTGAGTAGATAGAGGATCTTGTAACTAGGTCACTAGATCCACTACTTAGTTGGTTAATTATAAAATGGCCTGGATTTGTCCAGATAATGAAAATGAAACACCTCAACAATCTCTGAAGTGACCTAATTCAGTGGCAAGGAGCCACAAGGTCTTTTCATTAGTATCCTCATAATCTAACCACTTAATCAAATATAGTAATTTGCAGTTCCTTCACCTATGATCTATCTTTGAGTCTAGAATTTCAAAGATCTTAAATTCTGGTTCACTGTTGATCTCAACTGGTGGTGGAGGTGGTTGCACACAATTAGGGATTATGTTGGGCACAGAGGGTTCAAGTTGAGAAACATGAAAGACTGGGTGAACAGAATTCATGTTCTCTGGAAAACAAAGTGTGAAGAACAGTGAGCTTGCCTGAGCAATAATGGGATAAGGACCTAAGTTCTTTTCAGTGAGTTTCTTGGATGGCCATGTAGTCCTGAAGTACTTAGCCTTGATAAATACCTGGTTACCTACTTTAAAGTCCAGTGCTGGAGATCATTGAGCATCTGTGGGTTCTTGGTATCTGACTTGGGCAGCAGCTATTTCTTCACAAAGGAAGGTATGGAAAGAGTCAAGGTCAATGGCATATTCTCAAGCTCAGTTAGAGGTGAGATCATATTCTGGATACATGGAGATATTTGAATGGTAGCCCTTGTTAGCAAAGAAAGGGAAAATATCTGTGGTAGCATTAGAGGTGTTATTATAAGCAAACTTTGTGAGGGGCAGGAGTTTAGACCAGTTGTCCTGCTAATAGTTGTAATAAATGCATAGATACTGCTCCAGGGTTTGATTCATTCACTTAGTGTGACTGTCACCCTCCAGATGATACCCAGAGGTAAAGTGGAGGTGGATATTGAGGGCTTGACCCAGGGAATGGAAGAAATGGGAAACAAACTCAGAACCTTGATTAGAGGTAATGTGGGAGGGAACTCCATGTTTGAAGAAAACATGAAGTAAGAAGAGTTTAGCAAGCTCTGGGGAGATCACCTTGTTATCTGTAGAGATGAAGACACACTGTTTCAATAGATGATCTACAACAATAAGGATAGTGAAGTGACCAAAGAAAGCTGGGAGCTATTCAATGAAATCCATAGAGATGGAATTCCATGGCTTTTCTGGAATAGGGAGTTGCTTAAGGAAACTGTAGGGTTTGTGATGGAGTACCTTGGCATGGGCACAAGCTATATGTTACAAAGTGACACTTCAGCACTAGAACTAGTCACATGACATTATGTGATTATGCACAAGATACCCTATTTTAAGCTTAACCCTAGTTTGTGGTCTAGTTTTCTTAAGAGTATTTATTATCCTCTTTCCCAGCAGTGGTCATGTGACCATAAGTCACCTGACATGGATCTTCCCTGGAACTGCCCTCCTCTTTTATCTCCATGGATCTCATCTAGATCTAGATCTGGATCTTAGATACATTTGTGACAGATCTATAGATTGAATCTCATTTGAGGCAGAGATCTCTGTCCTCATGGTGCAAGCACCTCTGACCCTGCATTTATTTCCTAGATACTTTTCTTTCATTTTCCCACATCTGCATGGCCTCCTGCCATACTCTTTATTTCTGCTCCATGCTTCCATCCTTCCTTATCTATTAGGGTTTAGGGCACTCCCTGATTAGGTAGCACCTGTACTTAGTCAGCATGGTCCATGCTCCAGATCCCATAATATATAAGGCGAGGGTAAGCAAGCTGGAATTCTCTAGTCTTGCTTACTTGAGTCTTGGTTTAGTCTTATATTTAAGGAAACACCCTTTTCATAGATTATCCAGACAATGCCTCAGTACTTTCACAGGCAATCCAATAGCCCCTAGAGTTAGCTTGATTCATCCTCACATCACTGCCTAGTTAGGGGCCACTAGCATAAAAGCCCTAGAACAGAAGATTAGAAGGCACTTACCAAGATTAGGTTAGGGTTTAGTCAGTTCAGCACATCTGCTTGTGCTTCACTATACATGAAGAAATGTACTCTTTGATGAATGCTTGAATGCCAGGCCAGGTATATTCTCAGTGAATGAGCTTTAGTGTCTGATTCTGACTAAAGTGTCCAAATAAGGGGTGGTCATGCTTGTAGTGAAGAATCTGAAGGCAGATGTTAGAGGCATTGGGGACATAAATATGGTTATTCAGATGCAAGAAGCCTTCTGAGTCTCTAGATCAATGAAAGTCAGACAAGAGGGTTTTGGACAAGTGGATAGAGGCAGTGGAATCAGAAGGGAGTGCTGAGAGGATGTTATGATGGAGAATTTTGATGTTGAAGAGGGATGTGGACCAGAATACTGGAGATGCTAGGAAGGAAGCCTGGAGAGATGCAGTGAATTGCTCCTGCATAAACATGGGCCAGAAGTTATGCAGATTGATAAGGGCATAGTTGCTATTTCCCTCCCTGGAATAGATGTCCTATTGTCTAGTTAAAGTATCAGGTTTAGCACCTAAATGACCAGGGCAAAAATAGATGATCAGATTAAACTGAGAGAGAAACTCTGACCACCAGGCTTGCTGGTGAGTCAGAAGTTTAGACATAGCAAAGTATTCCAGGTTCTTGTGATCAGTGACAACATCTACTGGAGAACCAGAACCTTTGAGGTAATAATGCCAGGTCTTGAATGCAGTGAAAATAGCAAGAAGCTCCTTATCATGGATGTCATAGTTGAGTTTGGATGCAGTAAGTGTACATGAATAGAAAGCAATAGGGTGGACCTTATCATCTGGGCACCAGAGTAAGAGGATCCTGTCATATTCCATACCTCTAACCCAATTCTGACCCCATCCCAACCTGGCTTATGATCAGTCCTTGTATCTAGTAAGTTACTCTAGCCCTTTGACTCCCCTTCAGGCAACTCTGGCCCTCCATCACCATTCCAGTCTGCCCCAGCTATGCATGTATGCTTCCTGCCCCTTAGCATTATATGGACTTCTGCTCCCACTCTGCCCCATTCTGTTTTTAGTCTATCTCTGCTCCAGTTAAGTACTACTCTAGTTCCACTTCATTGTCTCTGGACCATCCTGGTATAACTCTGTTACCATTCCCATTCTCAGTTACTATTATCATTATTGTTACTATTTCTGTTCTGTTCCTGTTTCTTGCTTTCCCCTGTTGTTATAAACATTTCAACATACTCCAGGGGTACTCTGGATAACTCCGGAGTGGATGGGGTTTGGCTTCACCTTATGTGGTGTGCTCTTATGCCAGTACTAAGTGCCCTGATTTATGGAGGGGTCAAAAACTATCAGAGGTTTAGGATCAGCTGTAGGGCTTTTTTCCAACAAGAGGCATGACATTAAGCCATGGAATAAGTTGAGGGACTTTAGGGTAGGGTACAATGTCAAGTCATGAGGCAGAAGGGGTCTGGGGGGGGATCATAACATTATATTATGGTTGATATTCAAACTGAAGTATAAGATACAGAACTCCAGTACTTATACCTCAGGGAGACAGATTATCTAAGGAGGGAATGGAGGTATGAAAGGAGTTGTCTCATAAGCAAAGCAGGTGCCAATGTATCCTGGATACAAATGGAGATGTCAGAGGAGACAATATCAAATAATGTCAAACTAAAACTAAGTAATGACAGGGAGAAGCATGGCACAAAGGAACAGGAACAGAAAGTGAGGTTGGAGAAACAATGGAGTTGTATCAGAATGGTACAGAGTTAGTATAGGTAAAGTTGTAATTAATCATTAGATAGGAGAAGATGGAGGTAAAGGGAACTAGGAAACACGCAGCTTAAAGCATAGAAGCAACTGGAGTTACATTGGAGATATAGCAGAGTTGATCTGTTGGCATGGGATGTGACAGAAACCCTTGACACTAAAGGAAGGTCAGAACTCTGGGAGACTCCAAAGAGCTCTGGGGAAATCTAGGAAGGGTTTCAATGGTCAGATGGGACTCAGCTTCACCTTATGTGGTATGCCCTTGCACTTCTCCATTGTCCCAATTTACATAGATGTCAGGGGTGGGTAAAGGCTGTCTCTATTCTCAACAGGAGGAACAGGCAGGACAAGAAGAGTCAAGCCTAGTCATGGGGGTAAGACCTTGCAACTCCTTCAAGGATATCAATTGGCCTTGGAGATACTCCAAAGTAACCTGGAGGGTCAGAGTAAGCCCAAGGGCTCAAGCAGAGTGAGGACAATGACAAGAGGGTGTTTCTGTTGTTTTTGTCGATATTCATACTGGGGTACAAGATACAAAACTACAGTACTTATACCTCAGCGAGGCAGAGCTATCTAGAAGTGTAACAAAATAAGACAGGTGCAAACTCAGAAGTGAAGCAAATGTCTAGATATCTAGGAAACAAATGGAGATGTCAAAGAAGACAATGTTCAATCATGTCAGACTGAAACTAAAGGGTAACAGGATAAAACAGGAGAAAGCAAGGAACAGGAACAGAACAGAAATAGTAACAATAATGGTAATAGTAACTGACCGGGAATGGTAATGGAGTTATATTGGAATGGCCCAGAGATGACAAAGGGGAACTAGAGTAGTACTTAACTGGAGCAGAGATAGACTGGAAGCAGAATGGGGCAGAGTGGGAGTGGAAGCCTGGGGGAGCATATAACACTGTGGGGCAGGAAGCATACATGTGTAACTGGGGAAGACTGGAATGATGATAGAGGGCCAGAGTTGCCTGAAGGGGAGTCAGAGGGCTGGAGTAGCTTACTAGGTGCAAAGACCAATTGTAAGCTGGGTCTGAATGGAGTTGGAATTTGGGTCAGAGGTCCAGGATATAACAGGTGTGCTGAAGTCAGACACTAATGACTTTCTGGATAAGTGCCAGAACACAAGTAGTGGATTTCAAGTACTAGATACAAGGACAAGGAGATGCAAGGACTGTGAGGTAATCACAAGGTAGAAGTAGCATAAGAAAAAAGGGGACAGGAAGTATGCTACTTTATAGTATAACTGGTAAGGTTCAAATGGAGATTAATAGCATAATCATGCTAATGAATGATGAGTAAAGTATTCATATGGAAATGGATGAAAAGAGATAGAATGATTATTAGTCAGCTGATTAGGAGATAGAGGATTCAGGCAAAGGATCTAACAAGAAAGCAGTCTAGGCAAGGCTAGAATGCAAGAAGAGCAGAATATATTCAAGAGAAGATGAACAAGAGAGCATTCAAGGTGTGAGAAGAGCAGAAGCAGAGAAAAAAGAGAAGAAAAAAGAAGGAAACATAACAGAGTATAGCAAAGTGAGACAGGTGCAAACTCAGAAGCAGAGCAAATGTCTGGATATCTAAGAAATGAATGAAGATGTCAGAGGAGACAATATTCAATCATGTTAGACTGAAACTGAAGGGTAACAGAATGAAACAAGGGGAAACAGGAACAGGAATGGAACAGGAATAGTAACAATAACTGAGAGCAGGAATGGTAATGGAGTTATACTGGAGTGGTCCAGAAAAGACAAAGTGAAACTAAGGTAGTACTTAACTGGAATAGAGATAGGGCTGAAAATAAAATAGGGCAGAGTGAGAGCAGAGGGCCAGGGAAGCATATACTGATGGAGGGGTGGAAAGTGTACATGCATAGCTGGGATGGAATATAATGGTGATAAAGGGCCAGAGTTGCCTGGAGAGGAGTAAGAAGACTAGATTAGCTTACTGGATGCAGGACCAGTTATAAACCAGGTTAGGATTGGATTGGAACTGGGTTAGAGGTATGAGATATGACAATATCCCACATTTCTGTCTATTTACCCTTACTCTGATTGAGTCCTTGAGCTCACTCTGATTCTCTGGATTACTCTGGAGTTTTTAGCATTAAAGTCATTATGACTTAAATATTGACTTGAAATAAGTGACAACTTTACTGTTGTTATTACCCCTATCTGACCTGAGTCCCCTGACTTACTCTGACCCTCTGGCCCTGCTGGAGATTATAACCAGCCTATTGACTACCTTTCTTGAGTCTTGATAACTCCACTCTTTAAAACTGGACTTAACACTCTTCATCTTGTCTGTCTCTCTTGTTAAGCCCTAAGCAAGCTCTCCTCCACTATCTCCAGCCCACCACAAATCAGGTCATCAAGGCTATGCAGGGGCATATCATATAAGGTAAGACTAAGTCCCATTTGATGAAGAACCTGCTACTTGACTACTTGACTATTTTTGAAAATCTCCAGAATTATCTGGAGATCTCCAGAGCTCACATCCCCTTCTGGTGAACTCCAACCTAGTAGTAGTTGTTGTTGTAGCAGTTGATTCTTCTTCAATGTTTTTGAGTTTTGACAAATGTCCAGAATACCAGCAGAGACAAAGAAGACATTGATATGATAGGCAGTTAATGCAGATGTGGCCCAAGTGTTATAAAGTGACACTGCTGCACTAGAACCAGTCATGTGACATCATGTGATCATGCACAAAAAACCCCAAATTCAGCCTAACCCTAGTCTGTGATCTAGTTCTTTTAAGAGTATTTATAATTCCTTTCCTTTAGCAGTGGTCATGTGATTATAAGTCATCTAACATGGATCTTCCTGGGATCTTCTCTGGAACTGCCCTCATCTCTTATCTTCATGGATCTCATCTAGATCTGATCTGGATCTGAATTGAATCTTATCTGTGGCAGAGATCCCCATTCTTATGATGCAAGCACCTCTGATCCTGCATTCCATTTTTAGTCTTCTCTTCCATTTCTTTATATCCATGCCTGTCCTTTGCTGGCATTCCTTAATCTTCACTTCATGCTTCTATTTCTTTTTATCTATAGAATCCAGGGTTATCTCCTTTATTAGGTAGTACTGTACTTAGTAAGCAGTCCCCTCTGGCAAAATATAAGGGGCAAGATATTCAGAACTGAATTCCCAGTCTTGCTCACTTAAGCTCTGGTTTAGTCTAGCATTTGAGAAAACATCCCTTTTACAGATCATTATTGACAATACCTCTATGCTTTCACAAGTGGTCCAGTTTGATTCATCTTTACATCTTTGCCTAGTTCAGAGCCACTAGTCTAAAAGCCCTTTCAGTAGTAAAAGACAGCACTCACCAAGAAGCTCTAAATAAGCAGTTCAGCATCAAAAAGGCACTTTATTTGGCAGTAATAGTAAAAGCATATGTCATGATAGTGAGAATATTCAGGAGTAAGATGACCTTTACCATATAAACCTAATCAACAGGCTTTAGCCCATTCTAGAGCAGCAAGTTCCTTGTTCTCTAAGGCAGCAGAGAAAGCAGCTGAATTTAAGCTGGTAGATAAGTATAGTAAGGTAAGTATTAAGAGTATTGTGGAGGAAGTGGAGAATGGCCTGTAAAAGGCTGACATGGGCATGAAAAATGCAGGTGAGGAATGCAAACAGAATGGGAAGACAGTGCAACTGCAGGTAAAGATTATATAGGGCCAAGAGTGTAAAGTTCATATCAAGGTGAGTACTGATGGGAATGGTGAGGCATGAGTCCTGGACAAAGGACTGAATGGTACAAGAATATTACTCTGTTTCCATATCAGCATAAAGGGCATAAAAGATGAGGGAAAGATCTACTGCAAGAATGTCTCTAAGAGAAGGCATCAGGAGAAACTCAAATATAATGGTGGCAATGGACATAGGAATGGTGTCAAGGGTCAAGTGTGGAAGGGAAGCAATAAATCCTTCATTAGAAAAAGAAATAAGGGCCACTTTAGAAGGCATGAATGTAGAGTTAAGAACAAAAGACATAAGTGAAGATTTAGATTTGGAAGAAGCAGAGATATGAGTAGGCAACAGGGATATACAATGAATGGGAAATGGTATGGAAGAAAACTCAGAGATGTGGGCAATTTGTTCAACTGGCAGAGTGGTCTCCATGGCAGTAAGGAGTTAAGGAAGATATTGCAGGTTTGGAAACCATGATCTATAGTGAAAGTCATGGCTATTGGCAAAGGTGTTTCTTGGGCTTGATGGTGATAGAGGAATAAGTGGCAATGGAGGGGAAATGGTGAGGGTAAAGAAGTTTATACTTATTTAGGGCAGATTGGAAATGTTTCAAGTTCTGTTCTGATTTCTATGAGTTATTTTCTATGGAGTACCATTTTCATCAGATTAGGAACTGGTGGTTACCAGGGGGGCCATGATACCTTAATATCTGCTCTAATTCATATTTCTCCTGTTCTTCAATAAGATCTGGGAAAGAGGCAGGGAAGTTCTTTCCATATATATTATTTTCACAATAGGATAATAACAACATGTTACAAATAAACAG
The DNA here is from genome assembly GCA_038089275.1 of Pulveroboletus cf. rosaemariae. Lineage (NCBI taxonomy): Eukaryota > Fungi > Basidiomycota > Agaricomycetes > Boletales > Boletaceae > Pulveroboletus > Pulveroboletus cf. rosaemariae. Next base: position 34,374 of record JBBPKN010000525.1, read on the forward strand.
TTTGGAAGCACAAGTGTCATGTGATCAAGCACATGATCATGAGAAACCTATGCCAAACAAGGAATAATCCTAGAATATGGTTAAGTGAATATTTAGAGTTTTTCTCTTGGATTAAAGGCATAGCTTATGGTTGAATCTAGCATCTTAGATGATGATATCTCCCAATTGTATCTAGATGACATCTGATCTTGGATCTTAGATCTGAATCTAGATTGATAAATCTAATCTGTAGCAGAGATTCAAATAGGATCTTTTTAGCTTTATGATTGAGGACATGGTTTAATCTCTGCTTACTTTGAGACCCTTACCTTTCATTTCACATAGTCTCTTTATATAGACCTCTTTCACATGGCCCATTGGTCATATTCTCAGTCAGCATATCCTATGCCCAGTTTCCATATTTAGATTTGCCCTTTACTCCAGAGATAATCTGTGCATATCTAAAAAAAGTATAAATACTTAGTGAAATACAGTACTTAGCCCTTAGCTTTAACCACTTTGTTGTTATACCATTCTTACTCCTCCTAGATAGCTCTTTAATAAAGGGTTGTCTCTGGACACTAGTATTATGGCTCCTCAGGCCTTGTAAACTTGAGTACTTTATTCTCTCTACCTCTATTTAATTCAAATCTAACACTAAATCTGCTTGCACCCTCTTAAGGCAGGCTAGTTAGGGTTAGTGTTAAAACTTTATACCAATCACAGATATACTGATAGATTTTCTTTCATTATCTGCTTTATAAACAAAATTCTTAAGACTAGAGAATAAAGATCAGATTCTAGTATCTTGATGATACATGAACTTGAAAAAGAATCATACTCCAGAGACTCTGGAGTTGTCTGGGGGCATTCAGAAGGATTCAGGAAGAGTTTTATTGGTCAAATGGGACTTAGCTTTACCTTATGTGATGTACCCTTGCACTTTCCAGTGTTTTAATTTACAAAGGTGTCAAAGGTGGGAAAGAAAGCAGTCTTAGTGCCCAGCAAGAGGGACAGGCAAGATAAAGAGAGTCAAGCCTAGTTATGAGAGTGGGGCCTTATGATTCCTTCAAGGATATCACTCAGTCCAGAGGTGCTCCAGAGTAACTCAGAGGGTCAGACCTGTTAGAATTTGTTGATTACCTACGCTCTACCGCTTACATAAGCTAATAGCTACGTCGAACCACTAGTTACATTAGGATACTTAGTGACTACAAGTATCCTGCAGGTCAGTACTAACTTATCTACCTAATATACAGTGACTACAAGTATCCTGCAGTTTCCTGCAGTTTCAACAGGTTATGAGCCCCGCCTGTGCTTAGAAAATGAAGTAGTTCACTCACCAGGACTTGAACCCAAAGCCCGAGAAGAAAATGCCTTATTCAATTGAGGTCAACGACGGCACGGAAATCCATGTACCGGATTTAGAGGCATACGGAAAGAACTGGACGACATGGCGCAGAATCATTGAACAGGTCGTCAATGGGAAGGAACTGCAAAGTTACCTCGACGGCACTGTCACAGACCCGGACCCGCAGCTTGAGGCCACCACAAAGGCCATAATCATTTCCAGTATCCCAGATTCAATTTACTGCTTTATGCTTCAACTTGAAACCGCTCATGAACAATTTCAATATCTTACAGGGCGATTCAAATGGCTTACGACAACAACGGTACCGGCAATACTCTATGGAGCACCACGAATGGCTGCACAAGAGCCAAAATCAGTTGACAGCAAAAGTCGGCAGCAGGGCAAGCCGAGGAACAAGTCGGATGGGCCGGCAACTGGGATAGAGAGTCATAGGAGGTGTCGCAGGCCAAAACGCGACACGGACAATCTCCAACGAGACAAGCCGAAGGGTTGGAAGGGTAAGAATGACGAGGGCAAGGATGCGGAAGTCCATCGCACCTCAGTTATGCCCCAGGAACCCGAAACGGCGAGTCAACGGGACGACAAAGCAGCCGCTGACGTCGCGAACCTGAACGCGAAGTGCGCCGAGCCCACAAGGCCAGCGGGTGCAATGGTCGACCCACAGGACACACCACTCGAGTTGCGAGGTGGTGACGAGCTTGAAGAGGTCGAGGAGGCTGATGCGAGAGGGAAGGATGCCGGGACCAGCCTAAAGGGGGCCACTGGCGAGACACTCATCGCGCCGGACAGCCAAGGAAGTGGCGACAACGAAGTCAGCCACGTGAACAAGATGCCGGATGGTGTCTGCAACGACCATGCCAAGGTTGACAAATGGAGTCAAACGCAATGCGAAGTGACTCACTATCAAACCCCACCAGTCAAGGTTAAAACCACGCAAGCCAT
>JBBPKN010000526.1:0-36637 GCA_038089275.1 Pulveroboletus cf. rosaemariae
ATAAAAACACCACCATTAGATAGAGAACTATTTTTCCTTTGAGATGGAATCAAAAATTATGCTCTTTGAGTAACAGGATGTTGTGCTATTGAGTCAACAAGCTTAGGTGACCCGTTACCCGGTCATGCACAGTAGGGTTTGACTGCCCAGTTTACCTGTGTTTACGCCTGAGTGCTTGGGTGATGCGGGGGTGCCACTCGTCTTTTCACGGCGCGTGAAACAGTATGCAGGACGGCAGGGCACCAAGGTTCAGTCGCTCGTTTTCGCGCTTTTCACCCACTGAACTTTCTGTGCAGAATAAGAAATCGAGCACCAGCGGCGGTCCAGGTCAGTACAGATCACTCACTTCTAGCGTTACCGTCTCACTTTTTCCCAAAAGATTACCGCTGAGCAACTCCTCCGAGAGGTACTTTGTCAAGATACAGGGTACTACACGTGTTCTGATCATCGCTATCTAGGCTCAAGAGCGTCAAGAATCAACATTCCGTGCCCCAAAGCAACGCGTCGAGGACTTCGAAGAACTTCACGAGTATCGGGGTAGGAAGCGTAGAGAATTCGAGGAGCGAGTTCGGCGCACAAGAGGGAGCATGTGAGTCTCCCTTGTCTCGTCTTCAACTACTTCGACTAACCTACCTCACAGAAAAGAGTGGACTCAATACGCCAACTGGGAAGTGCGTACCATTCTTTCATTTTCTAGAATTGTCCTTCACGCCCAATTTAGGCCAGTCAAAATGAGTTTGACCGTTCCCGTTCAGTCTTTGAGCGCGCGTTGGACGTTGATCCCCGGAGCGTGCAGTTGTGGTTAAGCTACACCGAAATGGAGCTGAAATCACGCAACGTACAGCATGCCCGCAACCTGTTCGATCGTGCCGTGACGCTACTTCCTCGGGTGGACCAATTGTGGTACAAGTATGTCTACTTGGAGGAACTACTCCAGAATGTTCCGGGAGCCCGCCAAGTTTTTGAGCGTTGGATGCAGTGGGAACCAGACGATAAAGCTTGGCAGGCATATATCAAGATGGAGGAAAGATACAACGAGCTTGACAGGGCTAGTGTGATCTACGAGCGCTGGATAGCCGTCCGACCAGAGCCACGGGTCTGGGTAAAGTGGGCAAAGTTTGAGGAAGAGAGGGGGAAGCTAGACAAGGCACGAGAGGTCTTTCAAACCGCGTTACAATTCTTCGGCGACGAAGGGGGGCAGATTGAAAAGGCCCAAGCCGTGTTCAATGCATTTGCGAAGATGGAGACACGTCTGAAGGAATATGAGCGCGCTCGTGTAATTTACAAGGTGGGAACTCTCGAACTTTTGTTCTTGCTGTTGAACTTTTAGTTTTAGTTTGCTCTTGAACGTCTGCCTCGCTCAAAGTCAGGAACATTGTATACTGCGTATACTAAATTTGAAAAACAGCATGGTACTCGCTCCGTCTTAGAGTCGACCGTGCTAGGGAAACGGCGAATTCAGTATGAAGAAGAGGTGGCCCACGACGGCCGTAACTATGATGTGTGGTTCGACTATGTACGACTGGAAGAGGGTGCCCTGCGGAGTCTGAGGGATGAGGGTGCATCAAAGGGGGAGGAGGACGCTGCAGTGGAACGGGTTCGGGAGGTGTACGAACGTGCCGTGTCACACGTCCCACCTGGACAGGAAAAACGACATTGGCGGCGGTACATCTTCCTGTGGCTAGATTATGCGCTGTTTGAAGAAGTAGATTCAAAGGTACTGCTTTCCATGCTCAAATGCTTTGTTTCTCAACCCTTGTTTTCAGGACTACGAACGCGCTCGGCAAGTCTATCGAACAGCACTCAATCTTGTTCCACACAAGCAATTCACATTTGCCAAGTTGTGGATCATGGCTGCGCGTTTTGAGGTGCGGCAGCTTGACCTTCCTGCAGCCCGTACGATACTGGGTAGCGGGATTGGGATGTGCCCAAAAGAGGCGCTGTTCAAAGGCTACATCCAGCTTGAGATGGACGTGCGTTGATGGACGTCCTACTACATCTATATGCGCTGATCGCTGCCTAGTTACGGGAGTTCGATAGAGTGCGTACACTCTATGAGAAATACCTGGAGGTGTGCTTCAGCGCTATGATAACGTGTCGTAGCTCATCGGAGCCCTTGAGTAGTATGACCCAACGAATTCTGCTGCTTGGATCAAATACGCAGAGTTGGAAACGGCCTTGGAAGATTTTACCCGTGCAGAAGCTATTTTCGAGCTTGGAATCTCTCAGCCTTCTCTCTCGATGCCAGAGATCTTGTGGAAAGCATACATCGATTTTGAGGTCGATGAACAGGGTGACCGAGAGAAGGCGCGTTCGTTGTATGAACGCCTTATTTCGTTGAGTGGCCACCATAAAGTATGGGTCTCGTACGCGGAATTCGAAGGCTCTACCGTACCACTTCCCAGGGCGATGAGGGAAGAAGAAGAGGATGAGGAGGATGTAGAGCCGTGCATGATCGCAGGAGATCCCATTCTCGCCCGACGGGTGTTCGAACGTGGTTACGAAGATCTCAAGAGCAAGGGGCTCAAAGCCGAGGTAAGCTTGCATATATTGGGTTCTTAGATCAGATAACGAACACTTGTACTTGTAGCGGGTTGCTTTACTCGAATCATGGAAAGCATTCGAGGAGACCAGTGGTACCGAGGCCGATGTGGCCAAGGTACAAGGTATGATGCCGATAGTAGGCAGAAAACAACACGTCGACAAAGAAACTGGTCAAGTCGTAGAGGGTAAGAGTTTCACCCTTTTTCGTTCGAGCGTGTCGTTGACGGTATGTCAGACTGGGAGCTTGTATTTGCTGACGACGAGCGGGAAGTCAACCCAGCGTCATTCAAACTCTTGCAGATGGCCCATGCTTGGAAGACGGGGCAAGGGAGAAAGAGCGGGGGGTCCACTGTGCTCCGTGGTTCTGTCGCTGCCCCTAAATTGGATGTGAGCAACGATCCTATACGAAGCTCGTCGAGATCTCAAGACGTGGCGGTGCACGAGCGAGAGGACGACAAGGGTAGTGATGTTGCTAGCTCGGGTGACGAATGAGTTGCTTGGTCTGTCTATGTTACTCCATTTACTGTACCTTCGAGGTGTAATTCCCCTGCACACATGTTTCGTGCGAGGGACGCGGGTTCGAGTACTCCTTCCCGCGGTCATACGGGTGCCGTGAGGCCTGCGTTTCGTGTAAACCACTTCAGTCCAAGGTTGAGTCGATACGTTGCACCTAGCCAGTCGACTTACAGGGTTTGACAGCAATGGCGTCTCCTGCGGCATATAATTTCGACGAATCCAAACTGCTCTGGTCCCCTGTGCACCCTGGCCACGCAGTCTGTGAGAGGCTGAGGAGGGAAATCAACATGAAACGAGGATTGAAGCTAAGTGCGTGTTCCAGTACCGTTCTTGGCCCCGAAGTGGCTAGCTGTCGAAGCTGAAGATGTCTCGTAGGGGACTATAACGATCTTCACGCCTACTCGGTGTCCAGTTACACTTTTTGGCTCGACTTATGGGATTTCATGGGTATCATAGCTTCCGTTCCACCTCGGCACGACCAGGTAGGATGCCCCTGCCAAGCCCTGGTTCCAATACCAGCGTTCTGACTCCTCCCAGATAGTCGTACCTGGCACTATTCCTGAACGCCCATCTTGGTTCCCTGGTACACGTCTCAATTATGCAGAAAACCTGCTCTGGAGGGATGACTCTGCCATTGCTATCACAGCAGCCTATGAATACGATCTTATCCCCACCGGAACCGATGGTCCTCAATTCAGGGGTGTTCAGCAGTGCACTTTCCATGAGCTCAGGGAGCTAGTGCGCATCATGGCTGCTGGCATGAAGAGGGTTGGAGTACGCGTTGGCGATAGGGTTGCTGGTACGCTCAACCAACCGTTTTTCCATGTCAAATAATAGTGATTCGAGCCTTCGATTATGCCGCGGATATGTTCATCGCGAGCAGCTATCATCACAAACTCCGTTATCGGTGTCGTGATAGCTCTCGCCGCTGCCTCTGTAGGTGCTATATTCACCAGCACGGCAACAGACATGGGTACCTCTGGGATCCTTGACCGATACCGTCAAATTCGTCCAAAGATCCTTTTCGCATCCTCCGAGACAGTTTACGCCGGAAAGACCATCAACATTACCCACAGGATTGCAGACGTGGAGAGGGATTTGAGCACGGGTGGGTATGGGCTAGAAAAGACCGTCGTGTTGAGAAGCGAGAAGACTGGGGACCTGGTCCAAGTTCCTAACTGGCAGGTCCTAGCTTCTAAGAAACAGATGGTCTTCTGATTCTCCTGACCGTTACGTAGCGTGACTATTGATGCATTCTTGACCCCGTCACCCACTGCTGAAGACCACCCACTGACGTTTGAACAGCTGTCCTTCGACCATCCCTTGTATATAATGTATTCTTCGGGGACAAGTGGTCCCCCGAAATGTATTGTCCATGCTGCCGGGGTGAGTCTCAATCCTCTGGTATCAGAATTGGTATTCGCTACATGTCTCTCCTGACACTTCGTAGGGTATGCTCATGAATAGCAAGAAAGATTGTAACATTGGATTTGGGATATTACCATCGGACGTATACTTTCAATATACTACTGTACGTAAATGCTTTGATTGGAGGACTGTGATCTCATCGGAATCACAGACTGCATGGATGATGTGGCCATTTATGCTCTCGGGCCTTGCATGTGGGGCACGCATCGTATTATATGAAGGTTCTCCGTTTTACCCTGGAATAAGGGAATACTTGAAGTTCATCGACTGGGCGGGGTAAGATATCTTCGCTTTGTCTCATTGCTCAGACTCCATCTGTCTCATCTTCGATCATGGAATCATATAGTGTGACAGTTGTCGGTACTTCGCCACGTTTCCTCTCGGAATTGCAAGTGCGCAATATTGATCCCCTCTCCGTTGCTTCATCAATCACACCCTTCGCTGGTCTCCGTGAATTAATGGTGACGGGTGCGGTATTGAGCGCTCAGCTCATGACATGGACTCAGAAGGCTTTTGGAGGGAATTTGCATATCGCCAGCTCGAGTGGAGGCACGGACGTATGCTGTTCTTGTTAGTTTCCAATCTTGACTACTACAGACAAATCCTAATCCTAATGGATGATATAGTCGTGACGGCCGTGCTGTCACTTCCTCTCTATGCTGGTGGTAAGTCCTCTTCTGTATCGAGCTATCTACTTTTGGTGAGCCCGGGAAACAGAACTTCAAGGTCCAGCCCTTGGCATGGCGGTCTCTGTCTATTCCCCAGCTGGTCAGGCTATCCCTGCCGATTCATGCACACCCGGAGAACTCGTCATCACTCGCCCACATCCATCGGTTCCTCTATACTTTCTGAACGATACTCCTACACATGACAAATTCCTCTCGGCCTATTTCCGCTCATTCCCATATGGGCACGATGGCACTCCAGTGTGGCGACATGGCGATTTTGTGGTTCGTAACCCCGCCACCGGCGGGTTCGTCTTTTTGGGGCGGAGCGACGGTGTTCTCAACCCTAGCGGGGTGCGGTTTGGAAGTGCTGAAATTTATAAGTTCGTCGACGGGAAGACTGCGGGGCTTGAAGGTGTGGAGGATGCTCTGTGCGTGGGACAGCGAAGGGCAGGTGAAGATAACGAAAGGGTTCTCCTATTTTTGAAGTTGAAGGAAGGGCACAAGGGAAAACTAGGGAAGGAACTGAGAGAGAAAATTAGGTATGTGATCCGGGAAGGCTTGAGCAGGAGGCACGAACCTGCAGGAATATTCGAAGTGGAAGACATACCCGTGGGTAGTCATATTCCTTGGCGAAAATCGTGAAACTGACTTTTTCTTCTTCATTCATTCTTTTACTACTCGTATAGTATACCACCAATGGCAAGAAGATCGAAATTGCAGTGAAGCAAATTGTCTCAGGTCTAGATATCACTCCGAGTGGGACAGTTGCGAACCCAGAGTCATTCAAGCTATACTACAAGTACAGAGATTTTGAGAATATCATGAAGCAGGAAGAAGGTATTGACGTAGGGTATCAGCAAAAAACTAGGGGAAAGCTGTAAATGATGTACTGTATCTTTTGTACCCTCAACAGTCCACTGCGATATTTCATAGTGCCTCCCCAAGCAGCCTACGTAACTCCATATTCTTGCTTTCTTGGTCTGTAGTTGTTTCTAGTACCCAGCCATATACTGAAGGGTAGGAGCAATAAACCCTGGTACACTCACCTGTAGCTCCTGCAGAAGCCTCCGCTCTTCAGCTTCCTCTCTTTTGTATTCTCCCTGAAAGGAAATCGGGGAAGTCGGAAGCACGTCAAAGCACAACGAAGGTCTATCGCACATGTAGCCGATCTGAATTGACGCTTATTGAACCTCCACCAACACTTCCAGACCCACCACAGCCGTTGTGTTCCGTGGAGCGTTCCTTCAGGCAGTGCAGACGCTCATAGCCCGCCTTGTGTGACTTCGAGATGGCTTGCCGCTCGTCTCTAGGGTGTAAGTAAATACAGGTTGAGTGAAAGCTATTTGTATCACTACCCAAGACTCAGTACTCACCTTCCGCACTGGAAGTTCTGGGTTGTCATCTACTTGTGGCCTGATTCTGTTTCCTAGGTGTTCTAATTGGCGCGTGCTTCCTTACTTGCTCTGCAGTTGGAATAGGAGCTGCCAGTAGTTCCTTGGCGCTGATGTCAAAACGGAAAAGAAGCTAAGACGGTTGACTGAAAGCATCGAGGATGGAGAACTATTGTAGCATCCCCATCTCCATTGACCTCAGAATCTTCCAGGGGTTTTCGACCTCGACACTGCCCAGGCTATTTACGAGGTTACGCCATCTTCCGGCACACTGAAGATGGGACTGGAACAGGAATTTACTCACCCTGACTTAATTTCCGTCTTGGCGTTCTTAGTCCATGACCTCTGAACTGCCGTTCTGTATGATCCACCGAGGGACCAGAAGCGTTATTAGACATAACAAGTCTTTTAATCTGGGTGAAATCTTGCAGTACGCTTGCGACATGCAGTGATGACGAAAGCATCACAAAAGGCGGATATCGGAGAGAGGCAGTGAACGGTGTAGAACTGCACTTACGAGTCATTACCAAGTGTAACGTGTGAAGAGACCGAAACTTACCTCACCCTTCAACAACTCGATTTTCACAGTTACTGTTCGGTCATCAACTAAATCGACTGTCATTTCCTGGTGACTGAGTTTTCGGGACTCTGAATCTTTCTAACCATACCTCGACACCCTTGTACGTGGGCATTGTGAAGGAATAGGGACCGAACAGCCTGCTTGACGAGCCTGCCTTTAATGCCCTGCACTGTCTACATGGCCTGCATGCAGATCGGCAAAATCCAGATATATTACCGCTTGACAAGGTTTATCCAACCTACACATGCATGCTTAATTGCAATCACGGCGGAGCTTGTTGCCGTGAGGGACGGCCTGGTTTGAGGAGCTGTGTGCGGTTGAAGTCTAGCACACTCAGGGATCGACTCTGGACGTGGGTGGGACAGAACTCCGGCCATATTGGTCGTCGGACATCGTAGATGACGTTCCAACGACATGCCAGCCTCTGTGGGCATAGAGTCCGGTTATCAGATGTTGCCTATTGCTACCCACGCTGGTAAAGACGTACTTGATGACTGACGAACAGAATATCGTACTGGCCATGTGCAGAAGTTGTTGGTGACGATCGGACATCTGCCTGTGGGTAGGACTCGCAGTCTACTAATGAGGCTCGAGCCCACTGCTTATTACTCAGTCGCTCATCAAAAAGCCTGAGTGGAGATCCGAATATGCTGACGAGTCCAAACCTCGAGGCACCTGGTATGAAGCGACGCGTGTAATGAATGACAGCTCGTTGTCCGTAGCTGAGCATTTAGACAACGTAGGGGGCAACCCCACGTTTTGTACCAGCGTTGCGAATATAACGAGCAAAGACACTATAGACAAACACAGCCTAGAATTCCCTCGTGTGAGATGATTGACCTTGCAGGTAATTGATGACCACTCAAGTAGTCGGCACGTACTAACGTCTGCATTTCTTCGCCTTTTCGCCGCGTCTATGATGACGACAGGGTATTGAGGTGACGGTATGCCGTTGTCTTGTTTGAACCTTCCGTCAATGCCGTTGCAACACCAGCTATTGCAGGGTCACATTCGCCCCCAGCGTATTTCCAGTACTTTGCACTGATACCAGGGTTACAGACGACTCGTATCTGCGACCACTGCTCACCAAGAGTGCGTGGTTGATGCAAGACGTGATATGATGTCTCAGACTCAATTCCAACACATTCATCTCGCTACATGAGCTAGAATACTCACTGACTGCCGCTTGGCCTTGCAACGTGTTGACGGAGAAGTGGTTGTCTTAGAGCTTTGGTGCTGAATTCCGAGTAAGCCTTATCGAATGTTCTCGAGATCTTTTACCTTTTCTTTCCTCAGGGTGGAAGTTGTTAGTCTGCGCCTTGCGTAATTGTTAGCATGCGAATAAGTCCGTCGACGTTACCTGCCTGTCACTCTCAATTTCCCCTCTTTGTCATGGGGCCGTGGCCGTTTGAACACCGGTGATGTTGTATAAGGTCATTACCTCGAAACCATCCCGTATAAAGGCTGCAGTTAACTTGCTGAATAAATGCTGTACAATTCCTCCTTTCCTCCATAGGTGAGCTATGTTCGTGCACAAGACACTGTAATGTTACTTATCGTACTCAAACGCCAGGTATGAATCAACACTACTCGACGGTGGAGGAAGAGTATGCCCAGCTCATGTCCAAGATATGGGAATCACAGCGGGCGCTGGATGCTATGTATCACAAAGCCGCGGGCCTCAAGAAGCGAAGTTCCGGGGTCAACCGCTCACACATTTCTATACTGCCAGTCGATGTTTTATCAATGATCTTCAAGGAAGTGATCGGACGGTCAGATACTTGCTCGGGGTATCGATCATCCTCTTCCGGACCCGACAAACTAGAGTGGCCAGTCACGAGGCCCGAGCTGCTGCTATCCCATGTCTCGAAATATTGGCGTGCGGTAGCCATCGGAACACCATTGTTCTGGACGCATGTTCGCCTCTACGTCAAGCAGTCCGCCGACTTGGTCAGCTTATACCTCACCCGCTCGCGAGGATTGCCATTGGTCATTGTCTTTCGACAACACTTCGTTTACGGGACTCATCCATTGCAAGCCTATGCGGTAGACTATACGCGTATCACTACTACTATACTCAATCATATGCATATTTGTCGTCACCTGGAAATACGCACAAATATCCCTGTCCCAGGATTATTAGACGGTCTTGGTCGCAGCTGGGCGCCCTTCTTAGAGGAAATTATCCTCCATCATCCACGCGGCGGTATATGGGAGCCCACGTTCTCCTCTTCATTTCCCCAGTTGATTCACCTGGAGCTTGGGGGATCGTTATTGATTTCGACCGCTATGCCGATCACATCTCTTACTTCCCTCACTTTGTCTGGGCTTCCAGCACTCGGCCTCCCAGCGGCAACCTTTCTTAGTCTCCTCTCTGGGTTGCAGTCCCTTTATCGGCTTGCACTCCTTGACGAAGTCGTCGATTTTGATCGTTCACGCATGGCAGACGTCGTTGAAGTGCCCTCATTACGGTCTTTGACGCTCAAGCCTGGCCCCGACATCTCGCGGACGTACCTGACAAGGCTCATGGAGATGGTTATCACTCCAGCACTAAAAGACCTTATCCTTGACTTTAGTGACATCTCGTCTCCTAGGGAGATCCAGCTATTCCTGCGGTACCTCAAGCGGGAGGCGCCTCGATTCCTTTCCCTCCGCTATGTCATCATTAACAGCCCATTTGAAGGCTTCGACATCGCCAGCACCCTTGTTCACACTGCGCCTAACATCGAATATCTCTCCGTTTCAAGGTATAGCATGAATTCAATACTGACGTATCTCACGCATGACACGAGACGAGAAGCCTTCCCAAAGCTTCATACATTACATTTTGATAGCCCACACTTTGATTGGGATGTTGTGTTATCCTTCCTACGGAAGAGAAGGTTACTGGGAAAGCCATTAAGCTGTTTGAGATTCAAAGGATTCGGAAGGTCGAGCGGAGAGATTCTTGATAAACTTTTCAGAGACCTATTGGAAGCCTGTCTGGCAGTATGAATGGACACCTTCGTTGTCCTAGTACAAAAGTAGTACAGTGTGCTCGCTCATAATGTATAGTTCCAACGGGCTCTCTTCCAGCCAAGACGTGCTGTAATCTCACGGTGCATCAATCTTTACTCCTTCCCGGCTGATCTACAGTAACATATGATGTCACAAGTCCCGTGATGTGACAACACGAGAAGCGTGACGAGAACGCGAGAACACACTTTCTCTAATCCTGGACTTGGACTTTGTTTAGCATGGCAAGCACAACTAAGACGCTCACTAATTCTGCCCATGAGCCCGGGTACACCTGTGTTTCTTTCTCGAGGGACGGAAAGTGAGCAGTTTTTTTTATCTAGATGGATTATGCTTTCTGACGGGATGAATCGCAACAATCGCGTTGCGTCGTGTCACAGGTTATCATATACCGGTGGCTCAGACGGCTTAGTGCGAATATGGCGAATGGATAAAGATCAATATCAAGAACCGGAAGTCGCGTATGAAGCTGACGAGGAGATAACAGCTGTCGCAAGTTCTGTACGTCCCTTTTATCGTGGTCCGTTTCCTCTGTGTATAAACTCGATACGAATTCATATTGCATTAGAACGAACACTGGTTGTCTGGAAGCAAAGACTCCGAAGTCCGCAGCTATCTTTATGGAAAGCCTGATCTCTGTGGATTGGTCATGAACGCGGCTGGTGCATGTATTCGGGCTGTTTCTGTCGACCCCGCAGGACAGCGCGTTGCTATTGCAACGGAGTGCGCTCGTTATTATGCTGCATTCTTCAATTACTTACAATTTTCAGTGAAACAACAGTTAAGATCATAGATTTGGAAGAGATTACCAAGGTTCAAGTTCTGAGCGGCCACAAGAAGTGTGTACGAAGGTTGACGTGGCACCCTTCAGGTACCCTCCTTGTGTGTAATTGGTGTACATGCTAGTAAACCTTGGACTAATGAACTAGACTACTAGTGGGGCTGATGGTACGATTACTGCATGGGACGTATCTGAACACGAGCCGAAGGTCGAGAAGCTTATCGATGGCATCATTCCGGTTGTGGCAGATACCGAGTAGTATCATTCCCTCTGTTTTCATGACCCGTTCTTCCTCTGAGCCACTTTAACTCAGATCAGCAGACTTCATGCATGACTGCTCTGCAGTATGGCACCCTTCTGGACATTGTTTCTTCGTACCTTCTAGAACCCACGGTAAGAACAATGCATCATTAGCTCGATCAAATGACTGAGAGCCACCTCGCGCAGAGATTGCTGCAATCTCGCGGTCGAATTGGGACAAGACTTTCAGCCTCTCAAACCCTAATGCAACAGGTGCCACGACAGCGCTCGCACTTTCAGTCAACGGGGTGTATCTTGCGAGTGCTTGTAGGGAAGGAATCCTCATCTGGAGCACCCAGACAAAGCATGTTCTCTGGCGGTAGGCAGGTGGCGTACATGCCGGAAAGGTCTAACATGGTTTTAATAGACATGCCGGATCTCCCGATGTATTGATCACACAGGTTGCGTTTTCACCGTCTCAGAACCTCCTTGCATGGGCGGACACAGGAGGAGTACTAACTTGGTGGAGGGACCCAGTTCCTGCGGGTTCACCAGATCCCGTGAAAGCACCTGCTGCAGGCGGTGGGCAGGGCGTTTCTGTGAAGCGCAAGTCCACACCGACATTGTGGGAAGAGAATCCAGTTAACGGGGATGGGCATGGTGCTCCTGGAACAACCGTCGGCGAATACGAAGATGACTGGATAATTGATGACATCGGTATTGGGACGGAAGACGAACGTGGTGAGAGACAAGTTGTGGATGGGAGTGGGTTCGTGAAGGAAATGGGTGTGTTTGTTGACCTAACTTGATATCCTTGCTGAGGGGAGATCTGGTAGTGAGCATTACAAAGGCACAACCAGCTTTCCAGCCAGGATCAACACCAATGGATGGCAAGAAACGATACCTCGGTAGGCACCCATTCCTTGTGCGTCATATGTCGTCCAACGCGAAATTCCCATGTAGCATACAATATGGTTGGATGGATTGACGTCACAGATCAAGACACACATCACATAGTCAATATCGGATTTCATGACCTGTCGGCACGCAAGAGCTATCATTTTTCAGATCCTTTTAAGTATGACGTAGGATACCTAGGTGGGCGTATTGACTGTCTTTCACAGAGTACTTCTGCTGATGGGTGCTGTCTAGGCGAACGAGGCGTGCTTCTTGCTTGCCCACCTGAGCAAAATCACCCCGCCCAGGTGCTATACAAGCCCTATGGAACTTGGTCAACTCAGGGAGACTGGACTTATATTCTCCCCTTGGGTCAACATGTCCTTGGTCTAGCTGCTGGAGGAGAAAGACCTATGCGTTCGTTGCGAGATCCATCATCATCCGGAGGGGATATCCAAGGTCAAGGGAACGTTGTGGTTGCCACCAGCGCTGGTGACCTTACATTTTTAAGCGGATCTGGTCTTGAACGCATCGTATTGGGTCTGGAAGGCGAGTACGTGACTATGGCTGCTGGAGAGGAATACGCGGTGGTTATACATAGACCAGGTGCCACTACCATCGACGGTAAGTGGTTGTATTCTATATATTATATGGTGTACTCAATCGCTTCCCCGTTAGGCTCTCAAGGGTTGATGGCAACACTGATATCTTTTGATGACTTTGAGGTGCTCCAAGCGAAGCCACTACCGATACGCAAGGGCCATGTGCTTAAATGGATCGATATAAGTGCGGAAGGGGTGCGTTTTTGCTGTCGTTGCCACCATACCACACTGACGCGGTCTTGGTAGGCTCCCGCAATATATGATTCTGCTGGTTTGGTGCATATTATGATCAACTTCCGACGACCCAATCGTGCAACCTGGGCACGCCTGCTAGATACAAACACACTTGAGCGTAGGCAAGGGAAGGACGAATCGTATTGGCCAGTTGGTTTATCCCAAGATACTCTAACGTGTGTGATCTTAAAGGTACTTGGATATTTTTTTATTGGGGTGGTGGAACCGATGATTATCACAGGGCAGACAAGAACATCCCGGATTTCCGAGACCACTCACGCAGGAGCTGCCCGTTAAGCTTCCGTTTCGAAACAAGGATGTGTTCGAATCCTTGATTGAAGAGAAGTGCGTTGATGATACGTTCTCCTGCCTTCTTGCTCATGTCTTTGTAGGCTCGCTCGGGAACGGATCTATATTAATCTGGCTCGTGATGCTCTAGGCGATGAGTTGACGTCGTCCGAACTAGATAAGCGGGAAGTTGAACTCGATAAATTGATCATCAAGCTAATTCAAGCAGCCTGCAAAGTGGATAAAGCGCCTCGTGTTCTGGAATTGACCAGACGTTTGCACTTCACACACTCCATGTCTGCTGCTAGTCAGCTTGCAGGGTTCTACAAACTAATGGGTCTTCAGGAGAAGATCAACGCCATTCAGCGGTGGCGCGAAGATGGACTAAGCCCGACGGAAGAAGCAAGGGAACGAAGACGGCGGCTCGGACAGGAAGACATATGCATAGCACGGCCAAAACTACTGCAAAACTTTGACCCTCCTCTGAAAATTGAGAGACCGGGGTTAACGCGCTCAGCAGGGGTCACGGAGCATTCGGAATTTACCAGCTTGAACGCGACTGACCTGCTGTGCAACGTCCGATATACTCAAACAGCTACGCGCCCGGCCTCACCTGATGGGAAGAGGAAGCGCGACGAGTCAGACGATTTTGCACCAAGCGGTTCCGATGCGGACGCCAAACGACGGGCAGTCGGTGAAACCGGTGCAAGCATTCCCTCTCCCAAACGTGAGCAACTCCCAAAAAGCTTGGAGGGACTGGTCTGATTGGTGTTTAGGAGACAATCCATTTGGTCGTAAACTGGCAGTGGATGCGAAAAAGAATCCTTTTGCACGGAAACCCGAGCACACCAGACCGATCCAACAGAGCGAGAGTTTTTTCAACAAGGTCGAAGCCGCCGAGTTTGAACAAAGCAAACAGCGTCAGTCCATTGCCCGTCATTTTTCTAGTACTCAACCCTCACACTATTGCATTCAGGTGCCGCAAACAAGAAAGGGAAAGACAAGGAGAAAGACATAACCAGACAGAGTACCCTCTTCGGGCTCCCTCCAAAACCCCCGGCTGCAAAGAAGGCTAAGTCAGTGCAGAAGGGGAAGGAACTGGTAACTAGAGCAAGGGAAATCGAGGCGTCTGTGTCACTTCCCCGAGTTCTAGATGCTGAAGTGCTCCCTGCACCAGAAAACACCACTCCAGAAGAAGCCCAAGACGGTGAAATGGTTGCCACTGACAATACTCAACCCATTGAGGAGGACGAGGTTCCGATAGAATGGGAGGCATCACCACCTCGGTAAACTAGATGTGATATCGAGAAAGCCTCGGGGAAATCTTACTCCACTCCCACTGCGCAAGATCTTTCGTTCAAAATACGTTCTTCTCACTCACATTGACGTCAATAACCCGTCCTCATTGACGATAGGCTTGACGCACGATGTGCTCGAGGTGACGTTAATATTCAGGTGTCATATTATACACAGCCGGGCTCCACGATCATGTATTTGACCAGATAATCGTTGACTATCTCATCGACAGTACTGAGTGCTCTCACCATTATTGACGTTCCAGTGTCGAAATTTCGAATCTTCCACAGGTAGTGTTCATCGTTGTTATCTGCATGGGCGGTCGGATGGCGAGTTAGGAGCGAGTCTTTCGATGGCCTCAACCAGCAAGGAATTGACTGACGACACAATGATCACACTGTCCTCCATGTCCGACTTCTGACACTGGAGGCCGAAGTTAAATGAATACCTTTTGTAAAAAACGGTCACAACCTGTAGTTTCCAGTATAGTCACCGAGAAAAAGGAGGTACGACTAATGTAATGTGTAGGGTACAGTAAGTGGTTGCGTGAGTCAGGTAGCGGACTAGCGCATCGCGTGTGCATGTGATGACCCAACGTTCTGCCCGCGTTCAAATGCGTCAAGTTCTGTAGGCGGGCATTAGGAAAGCCCTTGGGCCAGCCATCGTTCTCGTCGAGACCTGAGAAATCCGAGGGGATAGCAAGTCCACTGCGCGGATTGTGGGAGAACATTACGATCCGCGGGCAGGAAATGAGTCCAAGTCCCGAGTCCCGAGTCCCGAGTCTACTGATTCGTTCTGCAGCAACACCGGTTCTGACACAAGGATGAGATGACGCGGGAGCGCCTACCTTGAGTCTTTCTACTCAGCCGCTCACCAATACATACTGAGGAACCAACTCGCTGCCGGTCAGCGCAGTGGAGGGTTGACTTGCGTAAACCGACGGAAAGAGCATGCGTTCGGACGCCACTGTGGGACGGCGAAGGGAATGCAAGTCTCTCTGCCAAAGGAGAGAACGTACGTCACGTCGGCTCACGCGTGAGAGGACGTTCCTAAGCGTTGGACGCTACGAGTCAGCGTATGAAGGGTCACCACACACAGTACCGGAGGGAAATGCTCATCGGATGGGCTTGTGAAAATGACTCCGGTGCACTCGACGTTTCTACGGTGGCCACTCCCACCCATCTCCTCCCTAAGCGCTACTAATTGGCTCTGCGGCACTTGCGTGGAAACCGGATCTCCCACAAGCCGACAATGCTGTTGACCAATCAATGCTTCAAGTCCCAGGTTCCCACTACATATGGCGTCTCCCACCGACTCGTCTATCCGACATCTACTACTGCTACTCTATGATTGGATCAACTTTGTATTTTCATACGCGCTTCGTGATCTCATGACTCCAGTCAATTTGACTTTGCTTGGAGGGAGCGGTATGGGTAGATCCACTAGTGACAACGGACTTTCTTTCGTCCTCGTGCTCGAACTTGCTCGTCGGTCCGGCTCTGGCGGGCATTGGTGTTTCAGCCTCCTATTGCTGGTGCGATAAACAGCCGCACTAGATGCGCAAAACAGGGTCAGCCCGTAAAAAATCCACAAAAAGTAAGGAGTAGTTGTCGTACTGTTGCGGAGAGGCGCAGGTATCATTGTCAAGGTGTTACAATGCCAAGACTGATTTTTCTCTTTCGTTTTGCACCAAAGGGGGTACGATAAAGCAATGCTGATGGGAAGGGTCGTGTTAGGTCCATTCGCACGTGGTCAGTGCTGTCGGAAGGGAATATGTCTCCTGCTGAAACCAGTGTCTGCTTCATCGCTGGCAATAATCGCCGGACTGTCTTGTCATGTCATTGTCTCCAACTACTGCAACCTCGAATGGCTCTAATATGCCCTCAAAACGGCGTCGGACGAACAGCATAGCGCCAGTCAACATCAGCTCTCAGCACGGTGCGACCCCCATGGAGGGATCGGCTCACTCCCTTCCATCCCAACCTCCTGCGCACATCCCCAAGCGTGGCGCCAGGGCCTGCACCGCCTGCAGAAAGGGAAAAAACAGATGTGAGGGCGAGGTAAGCTCTCTCAGCGGCCCTTTCCGTTACTGTCTCGCTACTTTACTCACTGGCCCGACCTTCCGCGCCGGCCCGGCACTGTTTTGGATAGGCACCCTGTCGTCGGTGTCAACTAAGTGGAACACCATGCATCTTCGAAAAGCCAGAGAAGAAGATTCCTCAGCCGGTGTCTAGTGCTAGCGTCGAGTATGTTTATATCCAGAAAAAATTTCACCTCCCTGACGATCGTCGGAATAGGCGCCTATCGCGTCTCGAGGGCCAGTACTTGGTGATTTGCAATTCTCCTTCGCTAGTTATTCAGTCCAAGTGATGCTTGTCATAGGTCATGCAAAGTCAGATGATTGGAATGCAATCATCGCTGGATCGCATCCTATCTGTGGTACAGAGTCAAAGTCATTCCAACATCCAGCAGCCTAGTCACACCGCAAATGCAAGACAAGGATCCAGCCGCGATACCGGTCCTCGTAGTCGGTAAGTCAGATGTAGTCAGGGTGATCAATCTCAGTCCGTTTCCCATTCAAGTTTCCCCCCTCTCCCCGGCTTTGCTCCTCCGGTACGTCTTGCTTGCTTTCAAACGGTATCGTGTTTGACCGTACGTGCAGCCACACGAGTACGCTACATATGGAATTGTCCCAAGTACTGCAGCATCATCCGAGGACGAATCCGAGGATACACTCCCACGCGCGACGCTCAGTGCCCCCATTGAAGCCCTTCAGGGGTTGGCCAATGCAGCTGTGGAAGCAGCGGCAGCAGCACCGTCCCCTACTTCTCCCATGTGAGTCGTGCTCCAACTAAATACGACTAGCTTTTACCTATCGAGTTGACTCGAGTGTGAAGAAACGGCATCGAGCAGAACCAATTCCCAGGCATGCATTCCCACATGTCATCGAAAAAGTATGGAAATACCGACATTTGTGTTTCATCCAAGCCTGACTAGCTCGCACTCTAGGGCCTCGTCTCCGAGTCTGAGGCTAGAGAACTTTACCACATGTAAGCTCTCTTCGACTGTCCTCTCACTAGTGTTGATCATAGACCTTGTGTAGTTTCTTTGCTGGGTGCCATCTTTTCATCCCACTTTTTGATCCCAGTTACGATACGTTTGAGAGTCTAATGGAACGTACACCATGGACTTTTGATTCTATTCTCGCCATCGCCTCTAAAATTCGCAGTGGCAACGCTCCTCTTAGTCCCACGTTTTACAAGTGCTTGGAGGAGGCGCAAGGCATTGCCAGATCCTCACTCTTCGGTCCTGTAGTTAGGAAAGAGGCAGTTATGGGTAGGCAGTTCCGCTATCGTGGGGTTCAATGGATAACGTTGCCCTTGCAGGGATGTTGCTCCTTGCTGCCTGGAGTACACACGGATGGCTCCCAAGTGGCCATGCGATGCGCATGGCACTGGATCTGGGTTTGCACCGTGCGTTAGAAAAGCTTGCCGATGAATCGGGAAAACAGCGCTCCGAAGAAGAAGAGCGGGATCTTGGTATGTAAAACTTATTGATGGTGCGGAGTCCAGCTGGAGAGCATCTTAGTTGTATCCGCACGGATCTGGTTGTGTCTGTACTGGTTTGATCATCAGTAAGTCCCGTCTAGGACTGTTCTTCGCAATCTGACTGTTGCGACATAGAATGAGCTTGGGGACTGGTCGACCCATTGTTTTACGAGATGAATGCTCTATCAAACACCGTCGTGTTCTTCTGACACATCCTATGGCATCGCCCACAGATGTACGTCTCATCTCACTTGTCGAGTTGATCGCTCAGAAAAGTTCGTTTCACTTCGCCAATGGTCATTGGCTTTGGATGACGTTATCGCATAGCTCAAATATATGAGACTCTCGCGCCGCTGAGGGGGGAGGTCAATCACAACACACTTGCCTTCATCCGGAGGGCCAACGTCGCCCTTGACAAGTGGTGGGCAGATTGTGATGAGCTACATCGTAGGCGCTCTCTTCGATATGTAGAGTTCCGCTCACACACTTCTGTAGGTCAAGCCATGGATGAAGAATCTCTGTTGCGCAAAATTCTCGCTGGGGAACTCCATTATGCGAAACTTTGGCTAGTTTGTGTCGCCCTGCGTGGGGTATCATGGGATAAGATGCCATTTGAGCAGCGCGAGCTCGCTTTCCAGGCTAAGGACGCCGCGTTCAACTGCTTGTCCATATTTTTGAACTCTACTGAATATCGGTATGTGCCACTGGTCGAATTATCTCGACCGATAGCGAGTCAAGTCTGTTTTTAGAGCTGCCCTCCGCTATGCTGTGCATGACAGCCTTGTCACCTTGGCATTCTCTGGCTTGTTCTTGCTTAAAATGGCCAATCTCTTCCCCACAGAACTGGACCTGGCTGCAATAACGATCCAAGTAGGACAGTTGGCACAAATGCTATCTGATGTAGCAGCGGAACGGTCAGTCGATGTAGTCACTTGCTCTTCGTAGTCGTTTCCCTAACATGCGGAGCGTCTAGTTATGCACTCACGCTGCGAATCATGCTTGCGAACTTCCGCCGCAAAGTAGGCATGCTCCCCGGCGTCGCTGCACCAGTCCAAAATTTGCCTCCTCCATCATTACTAGAGGGTATAGTTGGCCCATACGCCGATACACACGCCGTGGGGCCGCCTCCGTTGACAATGGAAGAGCTTGGTTTTTCCTGGCCGGGTGATCACAGTACGTTCAATCCTTCGACGATTCCGGTATGGATACAGGAGCAGGTGTGCAATTTCCGTTTTGGCCTTGCAGAAATTCAACCTTACCACTTGGTCGCTCCGCGATTTAGAGTCTCACGGACCTCGGCCTTCCCGTCAATGGCTCTGATGGTATTTTCTTGAATGTGCATGAAATAAATGGTTGGTCCGGGGACTTGGCACCTACGCCTGATGCCTGGTGTGTATCTTAACCCTTATCGAACCTTCGTACTAGTAGAGTTGACGTCCTTTTTTCTTGCGCATTTCATGTCTACGTATAAGGCAATCATCGACGTTCGCTTGTGCCGCGTGATCCCCCATACGGATTTACCGCAGGATCGACCCTGTTTTCCAGTTTTTATTCATGTCTGCGACGAGACTGAATTTTTAAACTTCAAGTAGTTCACTCTTTAAATGTACTAATCGTTAAACGAGATGTGGCACCCGTGTCTACGGGCAGCTCGATGTTTGATGGGGTGTATTGTTTGTACCTACCTCGGCTTCGTGCCGATGCCCCACGTATCGTGTTCTGACGGAACTACTTCGGTAGTATATATCTCTGAGTGCAATTCGGCGGGTTGTAATAAATACACGGTTTGCGTAGTAGTGGCAGGGGGTGATGATGAAAACCTTCACTCGTCGTCTTCGTCTTCGTCACTGTCTTGTTCTTGAAGGAACTGCAATTGCCGGTATGACTTTAAAGGTAGAGAAACAAGAAGAAAAATTATCATGCCTTGACAAGCGCCTCAGTGCTCTTGAGAAAGTGTTGCCTCCCCTGGGGCTTGGATCCCTTCTGGTACCAATAAATGATGGCCTGGTCTGAGATGCAATCCTTGTTGTATAAAACCTGCACAAAGTGATGAGTATCGGCGCTGTGCGCACACAGGAAACACATGCCTTAAGGATCTGGGGGAATGCCTTCATGATTCGCGTGTCCTCGTAGCAGTGTACTTGAACTTGATTGATCAAGGCAACTTCGACCTTTGGTCCTTTGCAAAATGCCTCGAGAATGGGGGAGAATTTCTATCCAGTGCACAAAAGTCAGTTGGCGATGAGCTTCAAAGTGTAAGTACGGCGCATACCCCTACTTCACGCAGGGCAAGACCTTCTATCTGGTCTGGCCGGGTGCTCCAATCTACGGAAGCCATGAGACCCTGCCAGATGCACTGGATCAGCTCGGTATCAGGGAGTGATTGCTCCTCTAATTTGCTCTGTATCGCCGGAATGATCTGATTCGAGCGATCCAATGAGCTGCCCTAAGCGACATCCGACCAATATACACGTACGACCTCCACAGACTCTCCATGTCCGGAGAGACTCCTGATTTCAGCTACGATACCTTCCTTTGCAAGGGAGGATTGCTTCTTGGTGTACCATTCTGCTACCTGGGGGAGACCTTCCTTTTTGAAGAAGTCGTCAAGAATTTTGGCATCTCGACGGCCGAGAGGGAAGAAGAGAAGGAGATCCTTGATGTTGCCGCGTTTGAGAGCGGCTGAAAGGTGATCCATCGACTGATCGGCCAGGTAGGCACGAAATATGATTGCAAGAACAGCGACAGATGCATCTGGTGGACCGTCACGTAGCCAATTCGATTGCACAAGAACGAGCTACTGACCGTTTTTGACGAGATGATCCTTGGTAAGGCTCTGTAGGCAAGCGGTGCTGGCGATACCTTGGGAGAGAAGGAGGCCAATGGTCATGGCAAGTTTGTTGCGCTGGTCCGGGGACCAGCGATTAATGCATTGAAGAAGACTGGGGAGGGTTTGGTCCTCGAGAGGTTTCTGAAGATATTTATATCTAAGAGCAGTGAGGTGTAAGCACTTTCAAGTGTGCAGTACGAGTGCACCTTCTGATGAGCTTGTTGAGGACTTCGACATATCTCTTCAGCTCTTCGACCGATGCAGGGTCATTTGCATTGAAGATAGTGAAGGGGGATGTGTGTGCCCCTTCATCGATGTACGAACCGCCGGGCTGGATAAGGCCACCGACGAGGATGGTTTCGAAGAGGGCGTCTGCATACTTTAAGAACTCGAGAGTAGATCCAGCTTGTATGAGCTTTGCAGCAAATGAATCGAAGTCGTTCTCTGGAATATTTTCGAGATGTTTATAGAGTTGGTCTCTGAAGACTAGAGACGGAGTTGAGCATGGGTATATGATGTGCACAGGTTGGAACACTCGCCTGTCGGCTCGTGCTTTGCTTGGGCCTTGACTGCACCTTTCCTTGCCTTTATCTTTACCCCCTGTAGCGAAGGCTTTGCATTGGCGGATTGCTGAGACATCCACAGTTTTCGAGGGTATCGAAAAAGGCAGACAATCAGGCGAAGGAACCAGCCGGAGATACCCGACATCCACAGCTACAATGTCGCGGTGCACGTGACCAACATTGAGCGTCCTCGATCTCTATCCGAATATCTCTTCTCCCACATCCACGACCTCCCCCATGGCGACACCTCGCTTTTCGGATTCCCCAAACGCCCGCTCAAAATCGATCACCACCGCAGTTGGTCTAGACACCTTCGGGGTATGTTTCCTCAGTCCCACCAACGATGCAAGATAACCGCTTCCTGTGTTTCGTAGATCCTCAACCAGCACTCTGCCGGAAACACTGCATTCCAGGTCGGCGTGTCCGAGGACAAGGGAACGCGCAGATACATGGAAGACGCGCACTCTTTCGTTGTCGATTTCGCTGGGGTCAGAGGGCAAGGGTTCTTCGCAGTGTTTGATGGTCACGCGGGGAAACACGCCGCTGAGTGGTGCGGCCAACATTTTCATGAGGTAAATGCAACGACTGTATATTATCCACAGCCTAACCCTTCGTACTTCCTCACGACAGTATCTCCTTGACTCCTTACGCACGTCCTCGTCAACTACGATCCCTGATATCCTTAATGAGACATTTCACAATGTCGACAGACGAATATCTCGCCTTTGTGAGGAATCAGATGGAAAGATTCACTCGGGCTGCACGGCCGTGACCGCGTTTTTGCGTATCGAAGATGCAGACGGCCGACAATCATTCCTTAAGTCTCCGGTTGCCACCCAAATGTCCATCGCAACCCCCCGTCCAGAGGACACCAAGAATTCCAGAAGCGGTTCTGAATCTCCCGTCAGCGATCCGGGTGAAGATACGTCGGGACCTGACATGAATAGCAAGAAAAACAAGAAAGCCAAGAGTGTATCACCTACCAGTCGTTTTGCTCGTGCTTTGAAAAACCTTGGTGGTGGTGCCGGCTCGCCTCCACTCTCACCCGGTACTCCAACACCCTCCCTCTCTGCAGCAAATCACATGAATACTTCTGCTGTGATATTACCTACCCCATCGCTGCGCCGCATGCTCTATACTGCTAATGCAGGCGATGCGCGAGGGGTTCTCTGTCGGGCGGGAAAGGCCGTGCGCTTGACGTACGATCACAAAGGTTCAGACAAACAAGAAGCAAAGCGCATCACCGACGCAGGCGGTTTTGTATTGAGCGGACGCGTCAATGGTGTGCTCGCCGTCACAAGATCTTTAGGTGACTCTTCTATGAAGGAATTTGTCGTTGGATCTCCCTACACTACTGAGACGCAACTGTGCGATGACGACGAACTCCTGATCCTGGCATGTGACGGGGTATGTACACCTCTTTTGGCGCGTGCCTACTCTGATGCCGTCAAAGTTGTGGGATATCACTGGCGATCAGGGAGCCATTGACTTGATACGAAACATCGAGGATGCACAAGAGGCGAGTCAGACGCTCGTGCGGCACGCATTATCCCGACAAACAAATGATAACGTGACTGTCATCGTCGTACGCTTCAAGCATGCTACCCCACGGGCTATCGGGTAAATGACTTGAAGCCCACTCGTTTACTTTACTCGGGTCCATCTAGAGTATTAGTTGTAACAGTGCCAAGTTGCTCTTTCCATGTTTCTATTTTACCCCTGTGACTCATCTCGCCTGTTTTGTTGCGTTGATATTGCCACGAGATGCGACGTCCCGTGGTATTCAAGTCAATGTCAACTTATGTCATATGGAAAGCTATCTACTATGATCAGGTATAATAAACTGAGCTGGAGTACTGTCTCGCACGCTTGCATTGCAGCTCTCACACTTGTCTATACACACCTGAAAAAATAAAAATAATCCTATTTGATATGAACACAACTCGTCGGCTTTATTACAAAGAGCAACCATCAACCTGCTGTCACCGACTTAAACGTATGAGATTGTGACGCTCTCTCTGTTGGTGGAGACGGACGTGAGAGCTTGGCCGTTCTCCGTGATGTCGAGGAGGGTGCCACTAGAGGCAGCGTAAGTCCCCCTAGGGCCAGAGGCAGAGGCATTAGTGAAGGTGATAGTACCAAAGTCCGCTAATGGGACAAAGTAATTCGTCTCAAGGTATTCGACGATCCACTCAGCATTTTGCCCGCAAAGGGCGGAAGAAGAGCTCAGTTGTTGCTGAATGGCCTGACCAGTGGAAATGTTCTCGATAACGACGATACCAGAATTCGGAGAGTATGCAGTAACGGTGATCTGGATAATGTCACCAGCGCCGAGGCTGATTCCGGGGAAATCGTGAAGGTAGTCAGGGAACCACTCGTACCAAGCTGTTCAATGAATGATGATTAGAAAAACAACTTGATCCGAAAAGTTCAGTGTCTCTTACAACTGTACGAGATTTGACCATTACTGATCATCAAGAAAATACCAGCCTGAAGGATAGCACTTGGGCAGGTATAACCGTCAATACCGACCCAGGCAGAGGCAGCACCATTGCCCGAAATGACGGGGATGGTGAAGGTACCAGTGGCAGAGGTGAAGGTTCCCTGATGATAAAATAGTGAGGCTGGGCATGATAGTGGACCATGGTAATAGTATACGAACGGGATCCTCATCCAAGGCAGCACCAGCCCAGTTGGAGCTGTACACCACGTCAGAGACAGGGTCAGAAGACGCTTCGACAAGTTTAAGCGGCTGCGACTGGCGACCCTCGCGACGGCTGGCAAGACGATCCCCCAAATAGGAGGAAGGAACAGCCAGAGTCGCAGAGACGAGCAAGAGGTTGCTAAGAAGAGCAAGCTTAGAGACCATGACAAGGATAAGGGACTGTAACTCGTCGATAGGACAGAAACCTAGGATGAAGAGGGCACATCATATGGCATTTATACGCATAGCACATCTCGATTACCTCATGAAAAGATACCAGCAGGCATGCCCCCTCTGGGATAAGGTGGTTCCAAAAGGAATATCCCATTTTAATCCCTCCGATAGACCATATGCATGATGTGCATCCTACGCTCACATCTCGCCTCAAATTGAGTTTCCAGTCGTCATGACAAATTAGACACCAAGTCACATGAATCTGATCTCAAGGAGAAAGCAGCTAACCAAGACTGGGAGGCACAAGTTTCAGTCAAACTGACTGGAAGCGAGAAGGGAGCAGCCGACGTAGAGATAATAGCCTTACCTCTTATTGAAGTTCTGCCCACGAATGGGGCGGAGGACAATATAGACCGAGCGCGCACACAGTTCTAGCGGTATAATGCCACATAGGTGCAGTGATCTTGAAGGATCAATCTGTCTGGATGATGAATTCAATGGATTGGCCGCTTCATGGCAAGTGCTGGAGCTCGGAAGATTTTTAAATTTTAGGGTAATTTTTTGACCCTTCCGACGCTTATTTCGGACTCCACGTGTGCTTCGGCTGTCTCGGGAATTTTGACTATTTCGGTTATTTCGGCCAAGTCCCAAAAATTTCCTTATATGGTTCGGTAACTCAAACTCTGCTTCGGATGTCTTGCAGGCTGCATGTTACGGAGTTTGAGCACGTCGCATCTTTTGATGTCCCAGCCTTTCTCTGGTACTGTCGCTTTCCTTCCCTGCTTCACTATTACCATCCCCGGAACATGGTCACCCAGGTGCGCATCCACCCGCCTTCCTCTTGATTCATTGTAATAACTCTCACAGCTGTTGACAATGTAGTATAGGTTTCTCTGGGGGTGCATATCAGGTCCGGGTTCTCGCGGGGATGATACACATGACATGTGCGATGAGTTGGCTATGATTTAAATGTCCTATATAACTGAACACTCATATCAGGTTGGCTTGATACGCACGCCAATGGAGAAACAGATTGGAACGTGAGTAACAGTTGTGTAGCATGATGGAGCTTGATGGACAGAGGTTGCACAGAGCTGACGATTGCTACCAAGCAATCCAGTACCATCCCCGGAACATGGTTATCCAGGAGCGCATTGGTACTCGGCACCCTCATCCCCCCGTCTTCCTCTCTGTCCAATATATGCTCTCAGCGAATACCTTTTGTTTGACCTGAATACACCCGAAATCGATGCAGATGTTCAATAGTTTGCAGTCTGGGAAAACGACATACAAGTTGAGTCGGGTTTCGTTGGATTTTGCTATCTTGACCTTTTCCCACAACAAATCACGCACCTCAGAGGTGGAGACCAGCCTGGCCAGGCTGCTTTTAGGCCCATTGTTGGTGAATACGACGTTGGATACTATGTGTGTATTGTCTTTGTCCTTCTCAAGTGTGATCAATCTGATGTGTGCACCGCAGACATATCTACTCGCTTGATCCCAAATGGGGTAAATTGTACCGCGACAAGATCCTACTTCCTGGTGGGGGCCGGGACGAGACGGATTTACTCATGGTGTGTCAAATACTCACCGAGCACACACGGTGAACTAACAGTACTTGATTTGTGTTAGGACTTTTTGGGACGTGAACCGAATCCGATGGCATTTATCAATCAGATTAAGTAGACTGGGCAATCTTCGTGTTGACAATATCCTTTGGAGGTGCATCCCATGTAAAGGATGATTACCCGGCAGTTGCCTCCGCAGTTCCCCACTGACCCAGCCACTCCCTGTGTCAACATACTGGCCTCCACCACCCTTGTTCTAGATGGTCCGCCATGTCCCAGCACTGAGACCGAGACCGATGAGGACTGGTATGGACAATTCGATGACCCGGAGGTGAGTGGATGCTTGTCGGACAATAGATTCTCGACTGAGTATGGACGTGTATGGCGGTGTACACAGCGGCCCGATCACCTGCGAGTGCAAGACAATGGAGGCTTGGCGTGCACATCCTCGCGGCCCACCTATGCTGCCACCAGCTTGGACCCAATCGAGCTCTGGTGAAGTGGACGTGAGTGTCAGTACCTCGAGGTTGACAGCCTTGGTTTTGATGAATTGCGTGCCGGGCCTTGCTTGAAAATATCCTTGGAGGTGCGTCCCATGTTCTGTGCAAGCAATTTGGTACTCAAAACACCTGCAAAGCCTTTGTGCTCACCCCCTTCTTTGTCCCCCTGGTTGTGGATTGCTCAGTTCCTTGGTCATGAACTCGCAGAAGTCCATGTGTTGCTCTTGCTTGATGAAATCCTTGGAGGTGTGTCCCGTGTTCCATGCAAGCAGTTCGATACTCAAAACATCTGTAAAGCCTTTGTGCTTGCACCCTTCTTTGTTCCTCTGGTTGTGGATTGCTCAGTTCCTTGGTCATGGACTTACAGAAGGTCATGCACTGGCCTTGCTCGACAATATCCTTGGAGGTGTGTCCCATGTTCCATGCAGGCAATTCAATACTCAAGACATTTATAAAGCCTTTGTGCTTGCTTCCTTCTTTGTATCCCTGCAATTGCATTTCAAGCTTGGTTATTGCCCTAAGCTACACAGATAGTTCAAGAATGACATTGGCAAGGAGATTATGAGCTTACACAGAGAGAGCTGAGAAGCACAGGACTGCAGAGAAGAAGGCAATCAGGGATCTTGTATTGTCAATCTGGACTTGACCACTGTTGTTTTATTGCCATTATTGTGCTTGTTCATGTAAATACTATTTACTGAGTTCAACATGGCTTTATCATGCAATAGCATTTAAATCTTTATTACCATATTATACAGATGAGAGAATGCATTTATGCAAATGTGAAACTGGTTTTGGATGATTTCTGGCTAATTTTCAAAAATTATCTAAAGTGGTTTGATAATTAAATCTCTGCTTTGTTGTCTTGCAGACTGTATGTTGCAGAGTTTGAATACTCTACATGTTGCATCATAGTGTTAAGGCCAGCTCTCCATAGTATTGCAGCTATTTCAGTTAGCTCTTCAATTAATCTCTGCCATAGCTTCAACTATAGTTATATATTCTTTTTAGTCTGAGTAAGTGCATTAATAACCTGCCAGAAGTGCAATTATTAACATCTGATTTGATAACAGATAACAAATTAGTTGCATCTCTATTTATATTCCACATTATATATATATACTACATATACTCTGTGTATAGATATGTAATAATGTCTTTTCTGACCAGATAAATAGATAGACTTGATGAATGTTTTTTTTTCCAATATTATAAATATGTTATAGTTATTGATTATACAGTGACTTTAATAACTAGCCCAATATTTAGATTTAATCCAGTGTATGAAGTATACTGCAATTACATGAATTAATTACACTTTAGTTTGATAGAATAAATTATAGTAGAAACTTTTGGCTATAACTTTGTTTTATATATCATGTGATTTCATTTAGATGCTGCCAAAATATAACCATTACAAGATAAATACATCAATAGGCTGGTTATTGTACTTTTGATTTGAAAAATATTATTAATGCTTTATATAGCCTTCCTTTGCCTTAAGTACTGCCTGGATCCTTCTAGGCATGCTCTTAATTAATTTATGACATTTTTTAACTGATATTCTCTTTCATTTCACCTATAGTGACTTCAAAAAGCATTTCAATGCCTAATCTTGAAATGCCTTCTTTGTTATAAAGTAATACTCCAGCACCAGAACTGGTCATGTGATCTCATGTGATCATGTGAAAGGAATCCCTAATGCAAAACTCTAGTCTAAGATTTCTTCTTTATGTCAGAGTATTTCTGGCAGGAAGTTACATGATAGTATATAACATGAATTATTCCAGGATCTTTCCTGGCAAGGCCCTAGATCTAATCTCCACAGAATTTCATCTAGATCTCATCTGGATCTGGATCTGATCTCAGATCTATCTGTGGCAGATCTCAAGATTGGATCTTATCTGTGACTAAGATCCCCATCCTTACTGTTGCTATTATAATGTTCTTTATTTTTCTCTTCACTTTTGACACATTTATACTTTACTCTAGCTCTTCACAAAGTCACATCACATGATTATTTCACATCTTCACCCTTTCACTAATTCACATCTTCACTTTTCATCTCTTCATATTTTATAGTCTAGACCAGTCTAGATCTTGATATTATTA
The DNA here is from genome assembly GCA_038089275.1 of Pulveroboletus cf. rosaemariae. NCBI lineage: Eukaryota > Fungi > Basidiomycota > Agaricomycetes > Boletales > Boletaceae > Pulveroboletus > Pulveroboletus cf. rosaemariae. The sequence goes on from JBBPKN010000526.1 coordinate 28,480, forward strand.
CCTTGTGTTCTCCTCATGTATTTCCAGGTTCTCACTCCTTATTTGCTATTGGTTAGTTTACTATACACTAGTTTAGGGTAGTTATGCCAAGCATGGTCTGTGTATTACATATAGCATTATAAAAGAAAATACATTCAAGCCTGGGTCTTCCCAGTCTTGCACATTTGAGCTTCCAGCTTTCACAAGTCTCTTGACTCTTTATTGCTTTGCCTAGTTCTGGTATCACTAGCTAAAAGATACTACTCAGGTTTTAGAAAGTGCACACAGAGATGCCATAGGAAGTTTAGGATTAGCACAAATAGATATGCTTTAGTTGCTGCATGATAGATCCTGCATGCTTCTCTTTTCTTTTATTCCAATCACCTTATGGCTTACTACAGATAGTTAATCATTCTCTACTTATGCTCTATGCCCTATTTTCTTTCTAGTCAGAGTTTTTATACTGGTGTATATAAATTACCTGGTCTATGTGCCAGTTCCTGGAATATGTAAGAAGCAAGAGGGGCAAGAACTGGTCTCCCCAGTTTTAGTTACTTGAGTTCTAGATTAGACTTTTACAAGTAATCCCTAGAAAGTCACTTTCTTAGGCCTAGTTGAAATTTATCCTTTTATGTCCTTGTAAAGGCTCATTCCTTCTTTCCTTACCTAGTTAGGGGCCACTAGCCACAAAAGCCTTATAGGAACAGTCTAGGAACCCTATGTCAGGGTTAGGGTTAGAAAGCACTTCTTTCCTTTTTTTTTTTAGGTTTAGATTCAGAGTACAACAGTTAATTGCACTTTATTCTTAGTGTTGCTGCTACTAAGTGCTGCCTAAGGATGCTAATCTTCTGAATAAACCCTTTGAGCTTAAAAAAAACAGAACTAGGCAAGAAAAAGAAGAAAGTCAAGAACTTGAAAAAGCTAGGAAAGCTCAAGTGTACAAGACTGGAAAAACCCAGGCTGGCACTGGCCTTCTTACATATTGCTATAGTGTGTGCACAGACCATGTAAAATGGACTAGTCCTAAAGTACTGTACAGTAAGCCATTCAATGGCAAAAAGAAAGCAGGGAACTAGAAATACATGTGATGCATATAAGGCATGACATTATAGTTTAGATCAGTTGTTAAAACTCATGCCAAGCACAGATATACTAATAGAACTTCTACTCTTATCTGCTTCATGAATGGAACCTTTATGGCTAGAGTGTGAAGATTAGGTTCTAGCATTCTTGATGGTATATGAATCTAAGAGAAGGTTATAATTCCAGGGGCTCTGGAGAGATCTGGAGATTTCTAAAAGAATTCAGGAAGGATTTTATTGGTTAAATGAAACTTGGCTTCACCTTATGTGATGCACCCTTGCACTCCTTGATATCTTAATTTACAGAGGAATTAGTTATAGAGAGAAAATGTTCTTGACACTTGATATAGGAAAACAAGGCAAGATAAGGAGAGTCAAGCCTAGTCATGAGAGTAGGGCCTTACAATTCCTTCAAGGATGTCACTTAGCCTCAGAGGTCCTCTGGAGTACTTTGAAGGATCAGAAGATGAGCTGGATAGCTTAGTTAAAGTAAGGACAATAACAAAATGAGAATATTTATATCAATATTCATACTAAGGTACAAGATACAGGGCTACAGTACTTATACCTTAGGAAGGCAGAACTATCCAGGAGTATAGCAAAGTAAGACAGGTGCAAACTCAGAAGTAAAACAAATATCTAAGTATCTAAGAAATGAATGGAAATGTCAGAAAAGACAATGTTCAATTATATCAGGCTGAAACTAAATGTTAACAGGAAGAAGTGAGGGGAAACAAGGAGCAGGAACAGAAACAGGAATAATAACTGCAGCTAGAAGTGGAACTAGGTACAGAGTTATAGTGGAGTGGTTTAGAGAAGACAAAGTGAAAAATAAGATAGTATTTAACTGGGAACAAAGATAGAACTCAAAATAGGAATAGGGTAGAGTGGAAGTGGAGAGCCAGGAAAGTATGTACTAATGAAAAGGCAGAAAGTATACAAGTGCAGGTGAAATAAAGTAAGGGCAGAGGGCCAGAATTGCATAAAGGGGAGTCAGAGGGTTAGCATGGCTTACTAGATGCAAGGACCAGGCACAAGCTGGGTTGAAATTAGATGTCAGAGGCATAAAATATAATAGTATCATTTTCTTAGGTCTAAACCCTTAAAGGCTATTGGCCTGGAATATAAAGGGTACTGGCATGTAATTTGAGATAGTATGGGGATGAGCATGTGACCTAGTATTAATGATGATGGGGTGTTCAAGCAGAGTAGTATGGAAGTAACAAGCATATGATCTTATTTAGTGACAATAGAGTGAAAAATCAGAGTTTTTGACTCACTTATGAATAAAAATGGTTGCTTTCTTGGCAACTCTTTTTTTTACTACAACAATATGTTCATATTTGACAACATTGCATCATGGACAGAAGAACAGCTCAAGAAGTGTACTAATAATAATAAGGCATTGAGCAACACCAAATATACTAAGTACAAGAGGCACATAAGGGCAAGGAAGGAAGAGGAGTAGAGAAAGGTGGAGGAGGCTCAGAGGGCTGCAGAGGAGGCTGTCCAAAGGCAAGCTAAGGAGGCCAAGAGGGCCCAGTGAATGGCAGAGGCAGCTGCCCAGGAAAAGGTAAGTATTATGGTTATTTATCTAAAAGCAGAATAACTTAAAACCATTAGGTAGTGCAAGTGCAGGCCCAGGTGGGGTCTAGCAGTGACAAGGAAAAGCAGCAGGCAGAAAAGGTACCAGCATGCCAGAGATATGAGGACCAGAGCTGGAGTGTAAAGTAAGTATAAAGAAGTTTATGTTGTATTTTGCCTGTCAAAAGGCAAAGGTAAGGTGTAAATGCCCAGAGGAGAAGAAGCTGGTGTAAAAGTGGTGGTGGAGAGATGCAGAAAAAGAGTGGCCTAAGAAAAGAGCATGCTCAAAGGGGGCAGAGAGGGGTGCCAAGCAGGTGGCAGAGGATTATTGCCTGCTAGTGGTGGCCATACAAGAGGTGGATGGTAGAATGGTGCAGGAAATATAAAGGGGGAATTAGCTACTAGAGTGGCTGATTGACATCCTCAATCCTATGTGGTTGATGGGTAGAGAGAAGATGGAGAGTAAGCTGGGAAGTGAAGAAGAGAATAAGGTGATAATGGAAGTTGAATCACTGTCTTAGTGCTGAACTGATGAGAGTCTTCTGAGGCCTGAGAGCACTCAAATACTACTGCTGCTGAACAAGACTTTGAACTAGAGTCAAGGAACTAGGCAAAAGATATGAAAAATAGAGGCAAGAAACTTGGACTTGTAAAAGCAGAGAGCTTAAGTGTGCAAGACTGGGGTTTAGCCAGACTTGCACCTCTCCTTTATATATGCTACAGAATGGTGCACAGACCATGTACAATGAACTGGCCCTAAACTAGTGTATAGTAAGCTAACCAATAGCAATAAAGGAGCAGGAATCTAGAAATACATGTGAATAATATGAGGCAAATGATATCAGAGCCTAGACTGGTCTAGATCTGTGATAATGTGAAGAAGTGAAGAAGTCATGTGATGTGACAATGTGAAGAGCTATAATAGTGTGAAGAAAATGGTGAAAATGAAATAAAATTATAACAGAAGTGGTGGAACTAAGAACAGAGATCTGGAAGGAAGTGGAGAGAGAATAGAAGAAAAACATAATAATAGTTGAGTGATGTTGTAGGAACAACAACTCTAACTAGTCAGTGCTTGTGTGATCAGAAATTGAAATGCAGAGTATTTAAAGGATTTGCAAATTGACTAAGTAATAAAAAAAGAACTGACTATCAAGAAGCTCCATGATTACTTGTGTAAATAAGTTTTCAGAGAAAGATCAGAATAAGCTCAGAAAAATAAGGTTCTGCAGATTGCAAGATAATCTATCATAATGAAGTCTCATAACCAGGCAAGTGGTGCCTTGGGCAGTTATAGGATAATAGAGAGAACAAAAGAACAATCAAGAAGAGAATAAAAGAATTAACTGAGTACCCTAGAGAGATGAGATTAGAGACAGATGTCAAAATGGTTACTCTGAAACAGGGTCAAGGAAATTGAAAAGGAAATGAGGGGAACAGAAGTGGAGAGCCCAGAGGCTTTGGAAAGACTATCAGAAAGAAGGTCAGAAATTAAACTAGAGCACACCCCTCATGTCAAGACAGTTTCTGCTGAAGAACTGATGATGAAGATAGAGGAGGTTAGTGATGATGAATCTAATAATGGGGTGGCAAGAGTAGTAATGATGAAAGAACAAAAGAAAAAGGCAGAAAAGCAGGGTTTTTAAAATGGAGTACCTCCCCTATGCAAGGTACTCCCTCCTTCTCTTGTGCACCTGTACTTGTATCTGCTTCCAAGAAATCAATGAAGATTGTGATTCAAGTTTCCCCTTTCATTCATGCCAAGAAAGTCATAGCTACTCATGCTCTTATCGATAGTGAAGCACAAATCAACTGTATTAACTGGGACTTCATCAAGAAGAACCAGTTTCCCACTAAGAAACTTGATGAACCAATCATCATTCAAAATGTCAACCACTCTGAAAACAAAAAAGGCAAGATTACTCAAACTTGCAACCTCCTTTTTTGCTTTGAACAATCAGTTCTCCCAGTTTCCTGCTATGTCATCACATGTGGGAAGGAGAACATTATCTTAGGACACCCATGGCTTTAAGCCACAAACCCCACTATTGACTGGATGGCAAACATGCTCACCATTCCAGACCCCCCTTCTGATGACATCACCTATCATGTCAACTCCATCCACAAACCTTGGTTTGATGAACTCCTTGAAGACATTATTGTCCCCCACAATGAACTCCTGGTCTGCTATCTGGACTATGTCACTCTGGAGCAATCCATTAATAATTTGCTCTATGACTGACACTCTAGCAGGATTTTAGATTGCTGCTCCTCCTATCTCCCCAAAATCACTGTTGCTCAGCTTACTACATCCACTGAGCTTGCCATTGAGGCTGAAAAAACCAAACCAAAGACAACCCTTCCCCCCAAATACTCCCAGTTCTTGTCAGTATTCTCTGATACTCCAAAAACCCTAAATCACCTTTTGCCCTTTTGCCCCTATAATCATAAGATCAATCTAAAGGACACATTTGTCCCAAAGATAGGTAAGGTTTATCCCTTATCCTCTCCTGAGCAACAGGCCACAGAAGCCTTCCTTGAAGAGAATCTTCAGGCTGGGAAGATTTGTCCTTTCAAATTCCCTCAAGCTTTGTTCTTCTTCTTCATTAAGAAAAAGGATGGCAAACTCCATCCCTGCCAGGATTACAGGTATCTCAACGAACATACAGTTCAAGACGCCTACCCTCTTTCCCTCATCTCCAACCTCATCAATAAGCTCTGAGATGCTTAGCTTTTTACTAAGTTCAATGTCCATTGGAGCTATAACAACATCTGTATTTGTGACAGACATCAATGGAAAGCTGCCTTTATTACACACAAGGGGCTCTTTGAACCCACAGTGATATTCTTCAGTCTAAATAACTCACCTGCTACTTTCCAGCAATTCATGAATGATTTGTTCTGAGATATAATCACTGAGGGATGGCTCATCATCTATATGAATGACCTCCTTATCTCCTCCCCTGATGCTAACATCCATCAGGAATGCACCTCCTGTGTCCTCCAATGAATGATGGAACTCAATCTTCACCTCAAACTGGAGAAATGCATCTTTGCTGCTTCCCAAGTTAAGTATCTTGGGATGATTGTTCATCCTGGTGAACTTGCCATGGACTCTATCAAGCTTGCTGGTATCTCCCAGTGGCCCACTCCTTCTAAAGTCAAGGACATTTGCTCTTTCCTTGGCTTTGCTAACTTCTACAGGCAATTTATTCCAAACTACTCTACTATCATTCATTCTCTCCTTGATCTTATCAAGAAATCCATGGCATGGTCTTGGTCCCCTGCTGCCCAGAAAGCCTTTGACTCTCTCAAGGCTATCTTCCTCTCTCAACCAGTATTGCAGATGCCAGATCTTGCTCATCCATTCGCCATTGCCACTGATGCTTCTGCTCATGCATCTAATGGTATCCTTCTCCAAACCAACAAGAATGGGGATTGGCACCCCTGTTCTTATCTCTCCCAGACATTTTCTGCTGCCAAGCAGAACTATGATATCTATGATTGTGAACTCCTTGTGGTTATTCACACTCTGAAAGCCTGGAGGCAATACCTTCTTGGCTCTTCCACCCCTGTTTAGGTTTTCACTGATCACAAAAACCTGACCTATTTTAAATTCCCTCAGAAGCTTAACCAATAACAAGCTTGCTGGCTTCTTAACATTGCCAACTTCAACCTGCAACTCTCCCATGTTGCTGGTACCTCTCTTGCTGGGCCTGACATCCTCTCTCACTGCCCTGATCTTTGTCCTGATACTTCTCAGGATAATCAGGAAGTTACTCTTCTCCCACCCAAACTCTTCATTAACCTTATTGATGCCAACCTCTCTGTCCACATTAAAAAGCATCAACAAGGTGACCTCCTCCACCTCTTTATCCTACAAAAACAGGATGCATCCACCAATGAAAAATTCCTGTGCTTCTGCACCTTCAATTGGAAGGAAATTGATGGTTTGCTTACCTATTGCAATCATGTCTTCATCTTTTTCTCCATTAACCTCTGTCATGCCATTCTTCAATATTGCCATGACCACCTCTCTGCTAGCCATCCTGGTTATCTCAAAACCTGCCAGCTCATCTCTGCCAAGTTCTTATGGCCCAGTCTCACCTCCTTCATCCACAACTATGTCATCAGTTGCCCTGTTTGCCAACAGAACAAGGCAAACACTTACCCTTCTCACTCTGCTCTATCTCCCATCTGCTCCACCACCACTCATCCCTTCCAACAGATTTCTTGTGATCTTATCACTGATCTTCCCACTTTCTCAGACTTTAATGCCTTGCTGGTCATGGTCAACCATGGGCTTACAAAGGGGGTAATTCTTTGCCCCATCAAGAAATCCATCACTGCTAAGGGCATTGCCACCCTTTTTTTCCACAAAGTTTACCTCTGATATGGTCTCTATAACAAGATCATCTCCAACCGAGGCCCTCAGTTCACCTCTGCCTTTGCCAAGGAGCTTGGGAAACTCCTTGAGTACAATCTCTCCCTCTCCACTGCATATTATCCTCAATCTGATAGTGAAACTGAATGAGTTAACCAGGAGATTGAGACATACATCTGCATCTACTGTGGCTCCAACCCCACTGGATGGGCTGACTCCATCACCCATGCCAAATTTGTCCACAATTGCCACCCCCACTCCATTACAGGGCAATCACCATTCTATCTTATGATAGGATATAAACCCCATGCCCTTCCCTCTATCATCAATGAATCACTGATGCCTGCTGTTGCTGACTGCACTAAGGCACTCCTTGCTGCTCATGACAAAGCACTTACCACACATGATTTAGCCTGCCAAACCATGGCATCCTGCATTTACTCCACTTTCTCCTCATTTACCAAAGGAGAAAAAGTGTGGTTAGAAGCCTGCAATTTGAAATGGGCTATCATTCACCCAAAACTCTCTCTCAAATGGGAAGGACCCTTTACCATCACAGAAGTCCTTTCCCCAATCACTTACCACCTTCACCTTCCATCCACATGGAAGATTCATTCTGTTTTTCATGTGTTATTGTTATTGCCCTATTGCAAAAATGATATTCATGGAAAGAACTTCTCCACTCCACCTCTGGACCTTATAGAAGGTGAGGAGGAATATGAATTAGAGCAGATATTAAAACATCAAGGTTCCCTGGGTAACCATTAGTTCCTGATCCAATGGAAAGAATACTCAGCAGAAGACAACTCCTGGGAACTGGAACAGAACTTGAAATGTTCCCAGTCCACTCTGGATAAGTATAAACTCCTCCACCCTCACCAATTCCCCCCATCTGCTCCTCTTCCTCCTTACCCCACCAAGAAAACCAATCACCACTCCCAATAATTGCAATGGCCTTTACTATTGACCAAGGCTTTCACTCCTGCAATACTCCTCTCAACACCCCACCAGTGTCCATGTCACAGCTCCCCATTGAGGGAGCTCCTGTTGAGCCCTCTCTTATCTCCTTTCCATCCTCTCTCTCCAATACTCAATTTTCTTCTCCCCTTTCTCCACTTGCCCCTGAGCT
>JBBPKN010000527.1:0-24209 GCA_038089275.1 Pulveroboletus cf. rosaemariae
TTTTGAAAACCAATCAACTACCACCATAATAGCATCAAAACCCTTTGATGTCAGGAGTTCAGTGATAAAATCCACAGAAATGTCTTTCCATGAAGAAGAAGCCATAGAAAGAGGACAAATGGGAATAATAGATTCAGATCCCTTGAATGTGGCACATGTTGAACAGTGTGAAACAAAAGATGCGACATCTTTATTGAGACCTGGCCAATAATAATAGCAAGATAAGAGTTGTTTGGTATGGTTTTGTCCTGCATGACTGCCCAATGGAAAAGAGTGAAAGAAATTAAGTGCTTCTATTTATAATTCTTCAGGAATAAAGATTTGTTGAACTATAACACCAGTTGGGAGGAAGACATAAGTCAACTGATGCTTGTTGTACACAGAAAAAGAAAGAAGAGGAAAGAGAAATGACATGTTGAAAGATATGAGGGGGAAGCATGATGATTTGTTTATTCGGTTCTGGTTTGTTTTTGAAATGGTCTTGTTATCTGGAAAGAGCATCCACTCTTCCATTAGTGGGACCTGGTTTGTAACACATTTTGAAGTTATATTCTGCCAATGTGGCTTGCCATCAAGCTTGCCATGGAGACAGATCTTGCAGTTTTTTCCAGTACTCCAGATTTTTGTGATCTGTTCAGATCTCAAAGGAGTCTCGTCCAATTAAATAGTGATGCCAGTCATGGAGAGCATGAATAATGGTGAGTAACTCTTTGTTGTAAATGGGATATTTTAATTTGGCAGAATCCAAAGAGTGGGAAATATAAGCTGCCAGTTGCCAAAGACCATCTTCTTGTTGATAAAACAAAACTGCTCCAATGGTGACATCTGAAGCATCTGTTTCCAAATGAACAGGTTTAGAGGAGTTGATGTAACACAAGAGAGGTTTGAAGGTAAGAATTTCTTTTAAATGAACAAAGGCTGCCATGCACACCGATGTCCATTCAAACTTGACATCTTTTCTTGTGAGGGAATTGAGGGGTCTTGCAATATTAGCAAAGTTAGGAACAAATCTTCAATAATAATTTGCTAATCCTAAAAAGGCTTGCACTTGTTTGATGGTGCAAGGTATAGGCCAATTTCAGATGGCACTGGTCTTGTTGAGTTGCATCTGTACCCCCTTTTTAGATATAACCATTCCCAAATAATCAACTTGTTCTTGGGCAAAGTAACACTTGGATGGTTTGAAAAAAAGGTTGTGGTCATAAAGATGATCCAATACTTCTGCAACTATTTCAAGATATTGATTATGATTTTTGTCCTTTGTGAAAATCATAATATCATCAATATAGATTACCACATGTTCCCACATATCATGGAAAATATCATTAACCATTGCTTGAAAGGTACTTGGAGAATTGCACATCCCAAAATACATTACCAGAGACTCAAAAGCCCCTATTGGCATTGTAAATGCTTCTTTCCATTTGTCACCTTCTTTCATATGAATGTTATTATATCCCCACCTAAGATCTAGAGTGGTGAACATATCAGCACCATTTAACCTATCAATCAGTGTCAATATCAAAGATAAAGGATAATTGTTTTTTATGGTATAATCATTTAGATATCTGTAATCAATTACCATTCTCTTACCACCATCTTTCTTGCTGATAAAGAATACTGGTAATGTTTGGGGTGACTTGGATGATTGAATGTAACCTTTTTTTCATCTCTTTGTCAACAAATTCTCATACTTCCTTCATTTCTTCATTTGAAAGAGGAATAATATGACCCTTTTTTGGAATGAAGTTTTCTTTTAACTCCACCACATGATCCCATGGCTTTCTGGTAGGCATGCATTCTGATTTGTGCTGTGAAAATACAGGAATAAATTCCCATAATTCTTTTAGGACTTCTTTTTTCAATTGGGACTGTTCTTCTTCTGTGACTCTTCTTGATATAAGATGCATTTCACAATCTGCTGAATATCTAGGAAAATCAATGGTTTTCTTTACCCAATCGATTTCTGGATTGTGGCATGAGAACCAATCATAACCTATTAAAAGATCAAGAGTTCCTAAAGAAGAAACATAGGCATTAATGTGTTTTCTATACCACTTCCCATTTTTTATTTTATTGCTATATAAATAATAACATAGTGAGCAATTTTCCCAATATTACCCTCTGTTCTGTCAGCATTATAAACTGTTAAAGGTTTTGGCATATCTTTTTCATACAAACTGTGTTTCCAAATGAATTTTTGGTTGATGAATGTTACTGATGTGCCAGAATCCACTATTGCAAAAGTTAGTCCACATGACTCCATTTTCAAACCATTTTTTCCTCTAACTTCCCCATCAATCTTTACACTTACTCTGAGTTCATCTTATTCTTTTCAATTAAATAACTTGGCTAGATCTTTTCTTTCTTCACTTCCTATTGTAAACAAATGTCCATTAATATCATTAGATAGAATTAAGCACCCTATTTCCAGGGCCACACTCAATTGAGACACCATCACAGAAGAAATAACCTGATTCTATTTCATAGTATAAACATTGAAAAAACAAGATGACAAAAAAAAACATACTGGGACTTCTGTTTCTAATCTAACAGAATCCCTCAAACTTTTTCCACTGCCTCCTTTTGCTTCCTTTCTGTCTCAAAGACATTTTGAAAGTATGCACAGGCCTTATTTATACTACTCCATGATGCTGTTGGTATTTCCTGGAATCAAGCAGCATCCACCATGTTATATATCAGCCTGATAGAGACCAGTTCTGCCATTTGCCAACCATTTGTGTCAGATGGAGTGAAATCTGAGAAATGAACAGGCTATATGTACTGAGCCTGTGTGCCTTGTTGCCTCTGTTGCTGACCCTGAGGCTGAGGTTCCTTGCTGAAATTGTTGGAGGGCTGCAGTGCTACTGGGTTGAAAATCCCATGGCAATTCTTTGCCATGTACTCTGGTTTTCTGCATTTGAAACAGGTGCAGACCTGCATCGCCACTTGGTGATCTATCTCCATGGGTGCACCACACCCAGGTTGAGTGCTGACTGCTGTAAACTGCAGCTGGTTCAGCTAAGGAGGAGTATAAGGAGGTTGGTATTGATTGGAGGGGAGGTATTGAGGGGATTGATATTGAGGAGTAAAATGAGGTGCTGGACATTCGATGTTCATTCTTTTGAATAATCATCCTATTTATTGACATTGTTCTACAAAAAGAATGTAATCCTCTTTAATACCTTGCATACAGGCCTGTTGGTAGACCCTGTATTGCACCTGTTTTCTCATCAGCTTCAACATGTGGTTGTCACTGATATCTGCTTCTCTCTGCAGAACCTCAAAATCTTGGAGATATTGTCACATCCTGTGCCAACAGGTCAACTTCACTATATCTCCAATGCAACTCTGGTTGTTTTTATGCTTTAAGCTGCATGTTTTCTAGCTCCCTTTACCTCCATCTTTTCCTACCTGATGAATGAGTACAACTTTACCTATGCTAACTCTATACCATTCTGATACAACTCCAACCTTACTTTCTGTTCCTGTTTCTTTGTGCCACACTTCTTTCTGTCATTACTTAGTTTCAGTTTGACATTATTCGATGTTGTTTCCTCTGACATCTCCATTCATATCCAGGATGCATTGGCATCTGCTTTGCTTAAAAGACAACTCCTTTCATATCTCCATTCCCTTCTTAAATAATCTGCCTTTCTAAGATATAAGTACTGGAGTTCTGTATCTTGTACTTCAGTTTAAATATCAACCATAATATAATGTTATGATCCCCCTTAGACCCCTCCTGCCTCACAACTTGATGTCATACCCTACCCTAAAGTCCCTCAACTTACTCCACAACTTGATATTGTACCTCTTGTTGGGAAAAAGCCCTACAGCTGATCCTGGACCTCTGATAGTTTCTGAACCCTCCATAAATCAGGGCACTCAGTACTAGCATAAGAGCACACCATATAAGGTGAAGCCAAGCCCATCCACTCCAGAGTTATCCAGAGTACCCCTAGAGTATGTTGAAATGATTATAATAGTATATTCAAACTCCCACTTGTGCTGGTACTACTATCATGTCTATTCATGTAACCAGAGCTTATTTCCGTGCTGTTCTAGATTAGTTTAAGAGCTTCTCTGCTCACTGCACACCAGGCTTGGCCTCACAGGCTTCTGCTCCCTCCCACTTGTCCACACCTAGTGCTCAAGTTAATGAAGCCCCTGATGGTTCCAAGGTTCCTCAACCTCTCCATACCCCTGACAACTGTGGTGCCCAGCCAGGAGTACCAGATGAATCCAGAGATGACCCCTTTGATGAATATTCCAATATTCCAGAGGATGACCCTAAACCTTTTTCAGACCTGGAACCTATTTCCATTCACCGTGACACTATCACTGATCTCACTGGTGCCATCCATGGATTAGCTCACTCTTCCCATTGTATCCCTAAAACATTGCAGCATACCAAAGTATGGGAACTGGACCAGTTTGACAGAACTGATTCCTGGAAGCTCTGCATTTTTCTAGTGCAATGCAAATTAAATTTCCAGGATCATCCCAAAGCCTTTGCCAATGACTGAGCCAAGGTCACTTATGCTCAGTCCTACCTTAAGGGCATGGCATTGGAATGGTTTGAGCCTAATCTCCTCCTTACTGAAGACCCTGACTTCTGTCCCTTGTGGATGGACAATTATAAGGAGTTTGTTCAGGAACTCCAGACCAACTTCAGATCCCATAATCCAGTCAGAGATGCAGAGCACCAGCTAGACCAGTTGACTATGAAGGATGGTCAACGAATCAACAAATATGTAGTTGAATTTAACAGAATTGTATCCCAAGTCTGGGGTTATGGAGAAGGTACCCTTCACCACTATTTCTATAATGGTCTTCCAAACTGCATCAAAGGTGACCTTTCCCATGTTGGCAAGCCACCAACACTCATTGAGCTGTACCAGCTGGCCCAGACCATTGATACTCATTACTGGGAGTGCAAATCCAAACTCAGCCAACAAGAAAAGTCATCTCATCCATCCAAGTCCTTTGATAAACCTGCTATATCCTCCACTTCGACCTCTGGCCCTAATAAATCAAGGAACAAGTCAGCTACTTACTCTGGCTTTTCCAAGTCATCCATTCCCCAGAAACAGGACTTATTATCCAAGCTTGGTAAGGATAGTAAGCTCACTACTAATGAATGCAAGTGTTGACTGGAGAATTACCTCTGTTTGTTCTGTGATATCATGGGGCATATAGCAAAGGACTGCCCTAAGTCTTCCTCCAAGGTGACCAAAGCTCATAGTGCCAAAACCTTCACTCCAGAAACCAAACTGAAGGCCTCTGTCTCAGAGGCAAAAAAATAGTCTGCAGTCTCCGAGACTCTGCACAGGCTGGAGGTTGCATTGATCCTTCCCATGCTTTACTGGAGGTTAAACTTAATACATCCATTCTTTTAGATAATGCTTCACTTATGCCTCTCATCACCCTTGTTTCACAAGAAATTCCTCTGTTTTCTGCCCTGATTGACTCTGGTTCTTCAGATTGCTTTATAGATACCAAGTTAGTCAGTACTTACAATCTTCCAACTTATTCTGTTCCTCCATTGCAGCTCCAACTGTTTGATGGCTCTTCCAATTCTATGATTATGAATGCCATTGATCTTTCTGTTTGTTTTGAAACCAGTGATATTACTCCAATGACATTCTATGTCACTCTGTTGGATGGATCTAGTTCTCTTGTTCTAGGACACAACTGGCTTGCCCACTACAATCCATTGATTAACTGGATATCAAGTCATATCTCATTCCAATCATCTGAACCAAACATGCCAACATCCCTGAGCTCACCTCTGCAGCCTTCAGTTTCTCTAATCAAAGCTAACTCCAAACCTGATTCATCATGCTCCCATGACCCCAAACCTCTGTCAATTGAGCTACTCAGCTCATCAGCATTCACATGTACCTGTAGCCTTGATGGCTTAGTCCCATTCTATCTGCAGCTCTAATCCCTGGAGAGTCATCTCTGCTCCACTTCCATTGCTTTTCCTCCAGCTGACCTTTCTGGCATTCCTTAGGAATACCATGACTTTGCTGATGTGTTTAGCAAAAGCAAGGCAGCTACTCTTGCCCCTCACTGCAAGTTTGACCTAAAGATCAATCTGGAAGAAGGCACCTCACCACCTGTTAGCATTACCTATTCCTTGTCACCCTCTGAGCTTGAAGTACTCAGGACTTTCCTAAATGAACATCTTGCTACCGGTTTTATCCAACCCTCCATATCCACTTATGCTGCCCCTGTCCTCTTTGTCCAGAAGAAGGACAGATCCCTCCAGTTGTGTGTAGATTTCTGAGGACTCAACAAGATCACAAAAAAATACCACTACCCCTTTCTGTGCATCTCCAATCTCCTTGACACTCTGAGCCATGCAACCATTTATACCAAACTCAATCTTAGGCATACTTACCATTTAGTTCATATTACTGAGGGTGACAAGTGGAAAACCTCTTTCTATATGTGCTATGGCTCCTATGAGTGACTTGTCATGCCATTTGGGCTCACCAATGCCCCTGCAGCTTTCCAGCAGTTCATCAATTCTATCTTCACTAATCTTTTTGATGTTTTGGTAATCATTTATTTGGATAATATCCTAATTTTCTCTGCTGACTGGACATTGCATACCAAGCATGTCTGTGAAGTCCTCCACTGCCTCCAGAAGCACAGCCTCTTTTCCAAACCCAAGAAATGTGAATTCTATACTAATTCCACTGAGTATCTTGGGTATCTACTCTCTCCTTCCAGGCTCACAATGTTCCCTGAAAAGATTCAATCCATCCTGGATTGGCCTAAGCCTTGCAAGATTAGGGATATCCAGTTCTTCCTCAGTTTCACTAACTTCTACCACTGCTTTATCCAGGGCTACTCCAATATTATCATTCTCCTAACTTGCCTTACCTGCAAGTCTGCTTGTTGGGATTTCAATGCTTCTTGTCACACTGCTTTCCAGTGCCTCAAGGATGCTTTTACTTCCACTCCTATTTTAACCCATTGGGTCCCCAATGCTCCTCTTATCATTGAGATTGATGCCTCCAACTATACAATCACTGGAATCCTCTCACTCTGGTCCTTGGATGATAAGATCCACCCTGTCACTTTCTATTCATGTATGCTTACTGCACCAGAACTCAACTATGACACCCATGATAAGGAGCTTCTTGCTATTTTCACTGCATTCAAGACCTGGCATCATTACTTCAAAGGTTCTGGTTCTCCAGTGGATGTCATTACTGATCACAAGAACCTGAAATATTTCACTACATCTAAACTTCTGACCTGCCAGCAAGCCCAGTGGTCAGAGTTTCTCTTTCAATTTAATCTGATCATCCATTTTTGCCCTGGCCATTTAGGTGCTAAACCTAATGCTCTAACTAGATAATGGGATATCTATCCCAGTGCAGGAAATGGCAACTATGCCCTCATCAATCCACATAACTTCTGGCCCATGTTTACACAGGAACAATTCACTGCATCCCTCCAGGCTTCCTTTCTAGCATCTTCAGTCTTCTGGTCCACATTCCTCTTTGACATTGAAATCCTTCATCATGACATCATCTTGGCACTCCCTTCTAACTCTACCACCTCTATCCACTGTTTCAGTATCCTCCTGTCTGACTTTCATTGGTCTAAAGACCCAGGAGGTTTCTTGCATCTGAATAACCACATCTATGTCCCCAATACTTCTGACCTCCAACTCTGGATCCTCTGCTACAAGCACAACCACCCCTTATCTGGACACTTTGGTCAGAATTGAACATTGAAGCTCACTCACCAAGAGTATACCTGGCCTGGCATTCAAGCATTTGTCAAGGAATACATTTCTTCATATATAGCTTGTGCCCATGCTAAGGTACCCTGTCACAAACCCTACAGTTTCCTCAAGCAGCTTCCCATTTCAGAAAAGCTATGGAATTCCATTTCTATGGATTTCATCAAACAGCTCCCAGCTTCCTCCAGTTACTCCGCCATCCTCATTGTTGTAGATTGTCTATCAAAGCAGTGCATCTTCATTTCTACAGACAACAAGGTGACCTCCCCAGAGCTTGCTAAACTCTTCTTACTCCATGTGTTTTCCAAACATGGAGTTTCCTCCCATATCACCTTCAATTGAGGTTCTGAGTTTGTTTCCCATTTCTTCCATTCTCTGGGTCAAGCCCTCAATATCCATCTCTACTTTACCTCTGTGTATCATCTGGAGGGTGATGGTCAAACCAAGCAAATGAACCAAACTCTGGAGCAGTATCTATGCATTTATTACAACTATTAGCAGGACAACTGGTCCAAATTCCTGCCCCTCACAGAGTTTGCTTATAAAAACACCTCTAATGCTACCACAGATGTTTTCCCTTTCTTCACAAACAAGGGCTACCATCCAAACATCTCTGTGCACCCAGAATGTGATCTCACCTCTACCTGAGCTTGAGAATATGCCATAGACCTTGACTTTCTCCATGCCTTCCTTTATAAAGAAATAGCTGCCACCCAAGTCAGATACCAAGATCCCACAGATGCCCAATGATCTCCAGCACTGGACTTTAAAGTAGGTGACCAGGTATTCATCAAGGCTAAGTGCTTTAGAACTATGTGGCCTTCCAAGAAACTTGCCAAAAAGAACTTAGGTCCTTATTTCATTATTGCTTAGGCAGGCTCACTGTTCTTCACACTCCATCTCCTAGAGAACATGAAGTCTGTTTATCGAGTCTTTTATGTTTCTTAACTTGAACCCTCTGTCCCCAATGTAATTCCAGATTATGTGCAACCACTTCCACTCCCAGTCAAGATCAATGGTGAACCAGAGTTTGAGATTTCCAAAATCCTAGACTCAAAGATAGATTGTAGGCAAAGGAACTGCAAATTACTATATTTGGTTAAGTGGTTAGATTATGAGGATACTAATGAGGAGACCTCATGGCTTCTTGCCACTAAATTAGGGCACATGTCAGAGATTGTTAAGGAGTTTCATCTCTGTTACCTGGACAAACCCAGGCCATCTTATGATTAATCAACTGTAGTGAATCTAGTGATCTAGTTACAAGACCCTCTATCTATTCTAAGATTGCCTTTTCAATCTCCTTGTCTACCACTGAAATTTCACCAACCTCCATACAAAGTTCTGACAGCTCTGCTGCCACCTTGTCCACCTCTCCATCCTCACTCCCTAAACTCCTAGCTTCTCCAGTCTCCTCCACCCATGCCATTCCTAACACATCAACCAGCTGCTCCAGCAGCCAGTTCTTGCATTTGGCCTTTCACCATACCTTCTGGCCTACCTCCCTTATTGATGCCTCTACCAGGCAACAGCCCTCAGCCACCTGCCAAAGACCCTTCTTTGTCTCCTTTAAGTCTGCCCTACTATTTGACACCCCTTTCTCTTTCATCTTCCATCTCCACTTCCTCTCCAGCTTCTTCTGGCTGAAGCAGTCACACCTTACCTTTGCCTCTATATAGGCAAGGCATAATGTCAACTTGCCTGGGCCCACCTGGCACTCCAGTTCCTGGTCATTGCACCTCCAGCACCTCCAGCACCCCAGTCCCTCTTCTGCTCTCTTTTTGCCATTGCTGCTACTCAACCCCATCTCCTGAGCTTGACAAAGTTTCTCTACCTAAGCCAGTTTTTGAGTGCTAGGTTCTGACCCCATTTCCAATACTCACCCATTTCTGAACTGCCACCACTGCTTTCTGAGCCTTCTTCTTTCTCCTTACTTTTCCCCACTGCTTCCGCTCAGTGTACTTCATGTTACCAAGCTCCTCTTCATCTTTAATGCACTTCTTCAGGTACTCATCAGACCAGGTGTGAATGTTGGTGAATGAAGACATGATAAGGAATACTAGTGTGGAAGTCTCTGGGGTGGTATTTGCTTTTATGGTTTTCTGGCCAGCTAAACCCCAATGCCCACTCCACTTACTTATTCATCAAGAGCATGTGCTTCACAGCCTTCAGGGATTCAGGCTTTAAGAGGGGAATACTGTCACATCCCATGCCAATGGGTTAACTCTGCTATATCTCTGATACAACTCCAGTTGTTTTTACACTTTAAGCTGCATGTGTTATAATATACTTTTTCAATTTTACTCTTTTTGAACTTATCTTCTTACTACTGTAGCTCTTCACATTGTCACATCATGTGACCCTTTCACTTCTTTACCTCTTCACATTTTCACTATTTCACCTTTTCACATTTCACATCTTCACATGGCATAGGTCTAGAGCAATCTAGACTATGAAGTCATGCAGCATGGTTGCATCATGGATTTCTAGGTCCCCACTTTCTTTATGCTATTGGTTGAATTACTATACAGTACTTTAGGGCCAGCACCATTTACATGGTCTGTGCACATTCTGTAACAATATAAAAGAAGGTCAGCTCAAGCCTGGGTTTTCCCAGTCTTGTACACTTGAACCTTTATTATTCTAGTCATTTCTTGGCTCTTATCATTTTTTTTCACTATTGCCTAGTTTAGTGCCACTAGTACAAAAAGCATTACTTCAGATCAGATCCATTCATACACATCAAGGCTAGATGTTAGATTTAGGTCAATACATCTCAAGTTGCAATTTAGCATGTTTTCTAGTTTCTTTTACCTCTGTTTTTTCCTACCTAATGAATGAGTACAACTTTACCTATGCTAACTCTGTACTATTCTGATACAACTCTGACCTCACTTTTTGTTCCTGTTTCTTTGTGCCATGCTTCTCTCTGTTATTACTTAGTTTTAGTTTAACATTATTTGACATTGTCTTCTCTGATATCTTTATTTATATCCAGGATGCATTGGTATCTGCTTTGCTTAAGAGACAACTTCTTTTATATCTTCATTTCCTTCTTAGATAATCTGCCTCTCTGAGGTATAAGTACTGGGGTTCTGTATTTTGTACTTCAGTTTGAATATCAACCATAATATGATGTTATGATCCCCCCCAAACCTCTCCTGCCTCACAACTTAATGTCGTATCCTACCCTAAAGTTCCTCAACTTACTCCATAACTTGACATTATGTCTCTTGTTGGGAAAAAGCCCTACAGCTGATCCTGGACCTCTGATAATTTCCAACCCCTCTGTAAATTGGAGCACTCAGTACTAGCATAAGAGCACATCATATAAGGTGAAGCCAAGCCCTGTTCACTCCAGAGTTATTCAGAGTACTATTGTGATGTCGATCTTCGAATGACCAGTCCTAATTCTAATCAGGACTGCCTTGATGAGGTACATCAGTTTCATTGTTGGATTCAAATTAAATAGAGTGAAGAAATGGTGTATGGACTCAAGCTAGCAAGGCTTGAGGAGTCATTACCACAAGTTGGGGAAAAGAGATTATATTGGAAGGTGGTACAGTTTTGGTATAGGGATAACAAGTGATTAAGGCTGGGGAGCCTTAACCAAGGAACTATCTACTATATATACTATAGCCAATGATACACAGATCACCTAGTCTCTCCAGCACAATACTAAATAAGAAAATAGGGCATAGAGTGAGAGTAAAGGGTTATGACCAATGGGCCATGTGAATAAGGAGTGTAAAATGGAGAAACTATGTAGAATGGAAGAAAAGGGTCTAGGGTTAGCAGAGATTAAACTATGCCCCCTATTATAAGATCAAGGAGATCCCATCTAGAGATTTGCCACAGATCAAATCCGATCCTCATCTAGATCCAGATCCAGATTCATCAGAGATCTAATTGGGAGATGCATCTGTTATCTGAGATACTAGATCTAACTTCATAAGCTGTGTCCCAAACCCGAGGAAAACTCTAAAGAAACAACTTAACCATATCCTAGGGTTTATTCTTGTTTGGCAATGAAGTCTCACAGTCACGTGCTTGTCATGTGACTCTTCTGCTAGTGAATGTTACATTCATAACAAGTACCTCTGGAGTATGTCAAAGTGATTATAACAGATATTTGTCAATTGAGATCATATAACAAAGTTCTTCTAATTTTTTAAAGACTTGTGGGTAAGCTCATCAATATGGAAATAGTTGTGGAGCTCAACTGCAATGCCTTTAAAGTCTGGCCATGCTGCCAGCCCCATCTTCTCTCTGCTTCTATCTACTGCCAATCTATACTTATTTTCTGCATCTTTAAATCTTTTGAGTGTTAGCTATGCAAAACCCTCAGCCCTTCCCTCTAATCTTGACAGAACAGCCACTGTTAGTTCCTTATTGCTTTTCCACCTTTGTTCATCAGCTCAAATCTATAAAGAAACAAACCACTTTTTCCACTTCTTCTTCTCACTACCCCACTTTCCAGAATCTGCTATTTTTTTCTGTCCTCCCATCCTGGTAAGTTCTTTGGCCAGTAGCCAAATCATATTGCCAAGATCCAAAGTCATATTTATCCCACTTGTAGTAGGAATTGACTACTAGGAGGGGCACTGGGGGTGTTGGTAGGGAGTTGACATGTACCTTGGCTAAGGAACCAGATCTGGGATATTCTGTGGTTGTTGCAAGAGGATTGAACCAAGTTTGATTGACTCTGGTTTATTGGACAAACTAGCATAAGGGTTAAAGTTCAACAGCTTGATTTACTGTTTGGGAAGTGCATAAAACTCGTTTAAAAGATCAAGAAGAATGAAGGAATCTTAGTCTGTCATTGGTTGCAACTTTCCTGTCTTTTCCTTGCTTTTCTAAAAAGTCTTTCCTTATCTACCTATCAAAGTTGTCAAATCTCCTCTGGAAAAATTGACATCCAAACTTGTTATCTTCAAAACCAAGAACTGCTTTGAAAATAAAATCCTTCAACTAATCCTTGTGCCCCCAAGAGTATTTTTTTTTCATGAAAAAACATTTTCCTGTGATGAATGCCCTTGACTAGTATTGTAGTCTTGAGCAAGTGTTATAACTGGCAATATTGATGTGATCAACAATAAGTGATAACCCTAATCAAGGGCTTAAACAATGTCAATGTTGATGTGTATGAGAGTAAAGCAAATGTATAGGAGTTCTAGTGAGACCACTATACTGGAAGATACAAGTGCTCAAGACTGGGGCTTGAGACATGCTAATGCTATAGTATTTATATGGTACAGAATGGTGCATGGACCAAGACCCTGATGGGAATATTCCCACAGATCCTGAGGCACCATCAAATGGAAGAGAAGCACCCATGAGAATAGCCAATGGCTGAAGAAAACAAGGCTTCTAAAATAGAAGCAGAACAGAAATGAAAACCAGGCTGAAGACATGAGGCTAATCCTATGCCCTGGGTCTAGATCTGTTATGTGACCCATCACATGCCTAGATAAGATAAAAGATTAGATAACCACATGGAAAGATAAGATAAAGTCATGTGATTGAAAATGAAAAATTGCAAACTATAACAAAGGTCATGTGATCAGAATTTAAAAAAGCAAACTATAACACAGTATCAAACTTAGATAATTCTTTTCTAATCTTTTGATCTTTAATAGGCCTGATGACCTCATACTTGCCCTTACTCTATTTGACTAAGCTAATATTTTTTATCTTGCTCATTATCTTATCTTAGCCCTAAGTAGATTCTTCTCTAAATCTTCAGCTCCTCTGCAAATCAAAATACTAGATTGTACAAGAGTACATTACATAAAGTAAAGCCAAGCTCTGTTCAACATTAATTCATCTTCAAACTTCTCTAAAAATTATTAGAGTAAATCCTACCAAGTTTAATAGATATTTAAATAGAATTAATGCAAACAAATATAATATAGTAATATTATATGTTCCTGAAAAAATACCTGGAATACACCCCTATCTATTCCTAAGATTGAAACAGCATCACAATAAAGTACCTATACAGTAGTAATTACAATTCATTCTGGTTTATTGGTAGCAACAGGTCATAGCCTGCCACCTGAACTAGAACCTCATTAAGTGCAAGCTATATACCTTCTACTGTTCAGGTGTTCACACCCTCTTACCTCAGTAACTGTCCAAGTCACCGAGATGTAAGAGTACAAGACAATCAAAGAACAACTATGTGAATAAGTAAGCGGTGGCTGCTTTAACACTTCTTTGAATTATGTAATAGGTGGACATGCCAGTGTAGACTTGTAACTTTGTGGATAAATGATGCAGTCGAACCGTCCGGCCCGAGAGTGCTGACCTTGGGTAGATGCCAGGGCAGGCCCGACCAATGCAAGTGCTAGATTGAGTGTGGGTTTCGTTGCAACGACGACTTGTGTCGCCTGTCGTTCGATAAATAAATCTACTCGTTCTTCTTGGTAAAATGCCCACGTGTACTCGACTGGTCCCCCGTGCCAGCTTCCCGGGATGACGACCGAGGATATGGGGTTGCGGACCCGATGAGAAGGCGAGGCTAAATGTGGACCGTTCTCACAACGTGCCAGTAATGTGATCCATATATTACATGTCCGTCGTCCCGACCGAAACACGCGCAAAGTGACGTCCCTGAGTCGGTTGCCTTGCCACTCCCGACGCGGTGCATTATGAAAGGTCGACGTGGTGAGTTATATGAGACCTCCAGTCGAACAGCTGCCTAGATGCCCCCCCCCCCCTCAATCAGCGCAACGAAAGCACTGAGCGGGTCCGTCGTGGGAATGGTTTAATGTCCACATCAGGAAAGAAAATAAGTTCCAGCGGCAGGCTCAAGTGCTGATCTCCCAGCGTCGCGACCAAACACATTGACCTCAGGACCCACACGACCTGTTTCTCTGCATACAGGAGACTCCCGGAGTGTCGAGGACCAAGGGAGGTTGTCGTGGACCAGAACGACGGTGGCCAAGATTCGACGTGATCCCGGCGCACATGCATCCTATCTGTGAGGTTATCTATCGACTCTAAATAGTGCCTGATGCCAAGGAGGGGTCAGTCTTCGGTTCGGGCGTGTTTTGCGTTCGGTGTCGCAGTCGAGGGTGGCGAATGATGTCTCAACTATCCTCCAGCACCCGTCGGTGATGGGCGACGGGAGAAGGCTCCACAAATGACGGACAACGTGTGACAGTCAGGGCTGGCGCTCGTAGCAAGTAAGGGATGTCGTCGTGTGAGTCAATGTAATATAAGTCCTTCGTCATTGCCCTCCGCAGTGCCGGTGAAAAGCCCTTTTACCGATACTACCATCACCATTGCCACGTTGAGGATGGTCCACCGCCCGCCCGACTCAAGGCTGTTGACGAACCTCATCGTCGATGAGAAAGAGTACGCCAAGCACCTCGCTGGTCTCTTCCCGCTCTCCCATTCTGCGCTTGCGTCTCTCTCTGCTTATGCCGCCGCATCTCCTTCCCACCCCTCTTCCCCTGCCCGGTCCATCGCTGCCGTCGTCGACGTACTCGCCAGTGCCAATGACGCCCTCCAGCGGTACAAACTAGCGTTAGAAGCCTGGCGTGAGCAGCTTGTCGGTCTCAAAGACCTCGAGGACGACCTCGCCGCCGTCCTTCGGGATCGCGACATTCTGTGTGTACACCCCTACCCCTGCTCTCGTCTCCGTACCTCACGCTCGCTCACCGACTCCCCCACCTAGCGTCACCCGTCTTATCAGAGCCTCCAAGTCCACCCGCGACGCCCATCGTTCGTCCAGGCTGATCGCCCCTCTCACGAGCCTCGGCTCTTCCTCGCTTTCCTCCCTCCCTTCCACCAACTCGACTCCCACCGGTTCCGGTTTCGGGCCCGCCAGCACCAACGCCAAGCTCGCCCAGGCTCAAGCCGAACTACAAGCTTGTGAAGCCCATCTCGTCGCCAAGGAACGTGAACTTGACGCCCGAAGGGTTAGCATCGCACGGGAGGGTCTAGGTGCCCGGTGTCGTGCCCTAATCGATTGTGGTTGGGTTTGGGGTGAAATGGGAAAACAGGGGCTGAAGGCGTTGCAGGCGCTCAACGTCAACGGTGTGACATTGACCCCTCACACGGGTAAGTGGTCAAGACGTGTGCTATATTTGAATATGACGATGATCATTGGCGGTCAGGCTCGACGTCGGCACAACCCCGTCTCGGTGTCAACTCCACTACGCACGCATCCGACAACTCCTCGCTCACCCCTTCCCAAAGTGCTTCTCAAACTGCGCCTCGGTCTGTCGAGACGAGCCACGAGGCTTCGGCTTCCAAAGACCATGAGCACACCGAGATCATACCAGAGCTGGAGCTCAAGTCTGGCCCTTCCACCAGTCAAGCTCGGGCAGTGCACACAGAAGAAGAGGGTGACCTCACTGTCACCCTCCCACCCCCACATGCCATCTCCGAGTTGGCCATCCCCACCGGGGTCCGCTCGCAGCGTCCACCGAATGCCGACTTGGCAGCGCAGAGACAAGCCGCGCTGACTACCAAGTCTACACCTGCAGTCGCACCGGGACGAAAACGAGCTAGTCGTCCACCTCGTCGACCGCCCTCTCAGCACATCACCGAAGCCTCCGATGAAGGCTCCGACAGTGCCAACTTTACTGCCAGTGCCACCCTTAACCTATTCGTACCCCGCACAGTGTTTCCCTCCACCAGCGCAGCTCCTGGGATGCACGAGACCAGCTCTGAGGACGACCACGCCACCGGGCCATTAGAAGTCGTTGAAAACGATCCGTTTGAGGTGATTCGGAAGTCGATGTTCGGCCCGTCTTCGTCTGCTCCCCTCTTGCCCGCCTCATCCTCTGTGCCAAGTGTGCATACCAATCCCTCCGACGCGCGTGTAGGCCAGGTCAGCCCTTTGAAGCAGTCTGCGTTTCCAAACTTGGGCTTGGGATCCAGATCGGCGCTGGGGATAGGATTACCATCTGGCTCTGGCCCCACGAAACGCGAACGGAGAACTTCGACGGCTTTTCTCGGCTCCATTCGCGGTCTGTTTCGAAAACCCAAAGACAGGGACAAGGCTGCGACGGATTGGGACGACGGCCATTCCTCGCCCTCACCTTCCTCACCGAACCGAGCAAAGGCGAAAGTGAACGGCAAAGGAAAAAGGGGATGGGTGACGAGGACGGATGCGCGGATCAAGAGGTCCAGAAGCGGGAGGGAGGATTCAGATGAGGAGGCAACGCCGACTGGGACAGTTACGGCCGCGCCTGCAGTGAATATTTCACGGCAAGGTTCGGGGGCACGGTTACGCAAGGGGCGGCCCGGTGCTTCCCCGCGCGGCATTCACGAAAACGGATCGTCGGCTAGTGTCCCTGCTGCCTCATCCCATCACGCAGGTGGGGTAGACGGATGGGTCACAGAGAGTCCAGTCGGCGCTGGTGCTGGCTCAGGTGTAGGTGCAAGCTCAGGACAGGGTGGGGGGACGAACGTAGGCCATGGCAAGTTACGAACGCGCCGTGGGATGACAAAGCGGGGGAAAACGTCCGTGGCGGATTTGAGGGGGAGTGATCAGGGTCATACAGACGGGGAGGTGACTGACCGAGCCGCGGATAGGCGTCGGTCATTGGAGCGTGTGGTTAACAAGGCGCCGGATGCGTCTGCGTCTGAACCCAAATCCAAGGTCGATGCCGAGGAGAAGAGGGAATTGGCCCATCGTAGGACTATCGACATCGCCCCGACTGCAGATTCCAACGTCAGCGCCAGTGCTAGCTCGGGCGTGCAGCATAGACGTGCAGCGACAGCTTCGGTCCGTACAACATCGCCCGGTGGAACGCTGACGCACCGTCGGTCTGCATCAATGTCCCTGATACATACACACGTGTCATCGGGTTCTATGACCATGCAGGGACCGCACCCATTGATCTCGACTGGCAGGACGACCTCCTGGCGAAAGCCACCACCTCAATTTGACTCTCCTTTTCAGCTAGAGTCAGTAACTCAACCTCAGACGCCGTCCCGGACCCAGACCGAGTCGCAACCTAAACAGAGCATGAAGCGACACCTCGGCAATGGGCACGCCACGCATGCCTTCAAGCACGCTCAGAACCAGAGTTTGATGAGCATCGTCGCGAACGTGACCCGCCTGAACGACACTGAGAGTCAGGGTCGGGATCAAGATCAAGATCAGGTGTGGTTGGGTGTGGGGATGGATAGGACGAGGTCGTTGGATATACCGCGCGCACCGGGGTCTGTGTTACGCGAGGTCGATCGTGATCTGAATCGGCAGTTACTTGTGGGGACGGTGGTGAACAGTCGAGGGCATGCAAAGGTGTCGAGTTCACCGACTGCAGCGGATGAGGGTGGCTATGGGGGTGCGAGACGGGTCGGACAAGAACAGGGACAAGGACAGGGACAAGGTGTGCAGCATCCGATCAAGTTGCCACTGAGATCTGCGCTACGCAATGCGAGTCGGACGCCATCGCCGAGTCCTGCTCCAGCACCATCGCGAGCTGCAGTCACGGTCCCGGCTGTGACTGCAGTTGGAGTCGATAAAGAGGCGAAGAAAGAATTCGGGGCTGTCCAAGTTGATATGGCGCTGGCTCAGGCAGAAGAAGACCGCAAACGAAAACTCGCGTCATCATCGCTGAGAGATTCAGTGTCGATTTCGTCGTATGAGACTGGGAAAGAGATGTTTGATGCGGAGGAGGTACCGTCGCCGCCACCGCGTTCACCATCACAACCCCCGCCGGTGCAATCTCATTCACCAGCATCGCGATCCCGTACGCCCCCGCCTCCGCCGCTTTCATTTACGTTCCCACCGCCCCCTGCGAACCCCCCTCCTGTATCCACGACCCAGCTCGTCCAAGATGCGGTGACGTACTCGAACCCGAGCCTGGACACGTCCGAACAAGCTGCTTCGTCAAACGCCTCGACTGAAACGCCGCCTGTGCGCCGGAAGAGCGTGAGGGTATCCTTGCCACCGACATTTTCACCGACGCCACCTGCGTTATACGATGAAGATGGGGAGTACGCACCATGGAGCACCAGCAAGTCCTTTTCGATGCGGGATGAAAGGGAGGGAGAAGGAGAAAAGGAGAAGGAGCGCGGGGGGGGGCCAAGGGAACGCGAGAAGCCAAACCCGAAAAAGGGACGCAAGCGAGGCGGGAGCGGTGGCGTGCAAGAAGACATGTGGGCGGACTCGAGCGAGGAAGACGAGACGTATCGTCGTGCCAAGCGGCTATTGAGTCTGGCTGGGAAATCCGACGGGGCGAAGGAAGGCAAGGGGAAAGTGCGAGCCAAGACGTGATTTATGGGTGCCCTTTTGGTTTATGGCTATTCTTCTTTCTGTATTTTTTTTCTTGACGTCCTGCACACGCTCCCTCTCTCCCTTCGTTTCGACTATTTACGTGGCGTCTCAAGTCAATCTTTGTCCGTATGTTAGTACTGCAGTAGTCAGTTACTTGGTCACGTAATTTGATCTAGTTGATTACATAACGAGCTGAGCATATGAGCCGCCGGGGGTTAACTTGCTCTGGTCCTGTTTTTTACTCCTCTTCCTTTGTTTATCAACGTCATCCACGCGCCGGGTCAGGACCATTGCTACCATCTGCTTTGACGTTCGTCACAGGGAACGAACATCGCAAGAATCAGCACCATTTCTAAAAAGAGGAGTGAAAGAGACTCGAGAGCGGATCAGGATAAGATATAGGACGAAGAGAGGATGACCGAAGTAGATCAGCTGCAGACGCAGGCTCACGGCGACGTCAAAACTGAGGAAAACGGTCCGATCAACGTCAAGGTGTGTGTGTGTCGTCTGTCTTTCGTTCCACTCCGTTCCGTTCCAATATTCCTATATCTATCTCCGTGTTGCCTCCCACTGTCGTCCATGTCTGACACGAACGCTGACTGGTGCTCTTCCCACACGCACATGCACACGAATACCCACACACATACGCGAACGCGCGCATACACATACATGTACGTATACACAGGTCGTCAGCTCGACGGGGGACGAAGTCTTTTTCAAAATCAAGCGAAATACGAAATTGAGCAAGCTGCAAGGGGCATATGCGGCCAAGGTCGGCAAAGACGTGTCGAGCATTCGGTGCGTCCTTTTTTTTTTTTCAATCATCCGTTGGGTGTTCTCGTTGCGCACGTCTCGTGCTCATACGCTCGTTCCCTTGTTTCAATCACGAACAGGTTTTTGTATGATGGGACTAGGATAAGTGAGGACGATACGCCTCAGTCGCTTGATATGGAGGACAATGGTGAGTTGCCATTGTCGCTGCAACGCGTGCTGACCCCTTACTGCGCTATATAGACACGATCGATGTCATGGTCGAGCGTACGTCTCTTCTCCCTCTTTCCCGTGTCGAATCATGCAACCTGACCGCGCTTGCTCTTTGGGTGACACCAGAGGTCGGCGGGTGGGCGCCATGAGTGGGGGGGATGATCCGAGTCCCGGATATCTTTTTAATCCTTTGCGTCGCCTTGTCCTGCTGGATGTCATAGTTATACAACCCTTTTCTTTTCACTTTTTTTTCTCCTGCTCTTTAATTGATGTACCTTTGACTGGATCCAAATGAGCACTGCAGGGTCCGGAAAGGCTGAGCACTCTGGTGGTCAACTGGTTGGGTTCCTACGGCCGGGTTCCGACCTGCTTACTACCCGCGCCAATGTTGACAAGCAATTTGGATCTCAACGAACGCCATAGTGGTGGCTGGTATTCCTCGAGACATCCCAGCGAGCGAAGCTAGTGCTGGTGCATACAGTATGTATGAAAAATATAAATATCCAAATCCCAAGATGTCAAAACGCCGTAATTCCGATACACTCTTACCCACTCCGGACATCTCCGGAGTCGATTCATCCTTGTCACTTTGCTATCTCCGCACCCCCATTCTGGAGTGGGACCGGAAATCATCAGGTAAATAAGCAAGCACATCTCTGATCATAGGTATATAGTCAGACTTTTATTTTTCTCTTTTTCCTTAGTTATCTTCCATCTCCTTGAATCTTGACCAAGGTGAGTTTTCTTTCACTTTACTCTACATTAGTTTAACATGTATGTAGTGGGCATTACTGTTCTTTACTTGGTTTTGACAATGATATAAAAGAGAACAAGCTTAGACTCATTTTTGAAGCTTTATCATGTCTAAAAAGATGCATGGACAATTGAACAAAAAGAAACAGGGATCAATAGTAATCTTAATAATAGAATAGGTCAAAACATGGTATACTTGCAATAACACACCAATGAGGGTAACAGGTGGCACACAAATCCATAGTAGCAAGGACAAAAACAAGAATAGTGTATTATCTGTTGATTTCTTCAGTTTTTCTCTGTGATCTTGCTTGTTTTGTCATTATTATACATCTAACCAGCAGATTAGAAGATTCCAGACAAGTCAGTGGATTTTATATTTTGTCAGTAATACCCATCTTGGCTAGGTTTACTATAGACCATGTAACAGATATATACTTTCTTTTTTTATAAAAAGTATAGTTTAAAACTTCCATTCTACATAACTTTCACAATCAAGTCTTGTTCACATTTACAAATCTACACCTGTTTCATTTGACTTATTCATTTAAAATGACTTATACTTGAACATTGTCAGATAACTAGATATATTATCAAGTATGATGTAAATCAGAATAAGCTATATAAGATATGTAAGCTTGTCAATGACTGTGCATATCCTGTTTATTTCAACATTCCAGGGTTGGGCAGTTTATCTTGCTAATAGCCATGTGTCACTGTCATATTCTATATCTCTGACCCAATTCTGATCCAATTCTGACCTGGTTTATAACTGATCCTCATACCCAGTAAGCTACTCTAGCCCTTTGACTCTTCTCCAGGCAACTCTGGCCCTTTGTCACCATTCCAGTCTACACCAGCTATGCATGTATGCTTTTTGCCCCTTAGTGATATATGCTTCCCTGGTCCTCCACTCCTGCTTTACTCTATTTCATTTTCAGTTCTATCTCTGTTTCAGTTAAGTACTACCTTAGTTCCATTTCATTGTCTCTAGACTATTCTGGTATAACTTTTTTACCATTCCCACTTTCAGTTACTATTACCATTATTGTTACTATTTCTGTTCTGTTTCTATTTCTTGCTCCCCCTTGTTTCATCCTATCACCCTTCAGTTTCAGTCTGACATGATTGAACATTGTCTTTTCTAACATCTCCATTTGTTTCTTAGATATTTAGACATCTGCTTTGCTTCTGAGTTTGCACCTGTCTCATTTTACTATACTTTTAGATAGTTCTGCCTCTCTTGTTGTGCACGAAGATGGATGTTGTACAGATGAGTGATATAACCCTAGTGAAGGGCTTCAGTGTTGATATCAGTATGAGAGTAAAGCAGAAGATTTATATGAGTGAACACTGTACTAGATGATACAAGTGCTCAAGACTGGGGCTTGAGTCATGCTAAAGCTATAGTATTTATACAGTACAGAATGGTGCATGGACCAAGACCCTGATGGGAGAATTCCCACAGGCCCTGAGGCACCATCAAATGGAAGAGAAGCACTCATGAGAATAGCCAATCAGCTGAAAGAAACAAGGCTTTTAAAATGGAAGCAAATGGAAATGAAGAGCAGGCTGAAGACATGAGGCTAACTCTATGCCCTGGGTCTAGACCTGTCATGTGACCTGTCATATGCCTAGATAAGATAAAAGATTTGATAACCACATGGAAAGATAAGATAAAGTCACATGATTAAAAAATGAAAAATGTGGACTATAACACTACCCCCTTTTTAGGTCTCGGATTCCAGATGAGACACCCATAATGGCTGAACTTCCATATAATTGTGATATGGTTGAAAGAGTGAGAGGAACGATTGTTGATCCAATAAGAAGAGTTGACGTGGTGCAGAAGAATGAAGTTTATGAAATTCTTTGATAAGCTCTGGAGAATTTGCAAGATCATCCTTTGTTTGCCAGGTTTGATCTAAATTGCTATATCCAGTCCAATAGACTAAATATTCCAGTTTGCCTTTATGAATTCAAGAATCCACAATATGATCTACTTCATATTCTTCATGTCCATTTTCTGTTACAATAATTGGATCTGGTGTAAGAACATCTTGTTTGTTCAAAGAAGGAAGATAGGGTTTAATCCTTGAAATATTGATGGTAAAATGGATTTTCATAGTGTTTGGCAGTTTAAGACAAACTGCATATGGAATAATCTCTAATATTTCAAAAGGTCCAATCCATTTCTTGGTCAATTTTCAAGAAGGATATGGAAGCAATAGATTTTTTGTGGAAAGCAACACTAATTGGCCTTTGTGATATACTGGTGTGCTTGTTTTGTTTTGCTTTTCCATTCTTTCTTTCATATCTTCTAAAGCTTCCTTGACTTCTTTGAATGTTTTAGACATGTCTCTAAGAAACAAGAAAGAAGGAACAGTATGAGGTGGTGCTTTGAAACCCATGTGAGGATGATAGGTCTTTGTGATTTCAAAGGGAGTTGTCTTGGTTAAAGAGGAATATGAATTATTATAATGATATTTGGCCATTTTAATCCAGTTGGCCCACTGCTCCTGCCTTTTGGCTATAAAGTTCCTTAAATAAGTCTCCATTTCCCTATTGATTCATTCCATTTGTCCATCCATTCTTGGGTGATAAGCTATAGAAATCTTCTGTTTGATCTGAAGAAT
The DNA here is from genome assembly GCA_038089275.1 of Pulveroboletus cf. rosaemariae. Classification (NCBI taxonomy): domain Eukaryota; kingdom Fungi; phylum Basidiomycota; class Agaricomycetes; order Boletales; family Boletaceae; genus Pulveroboletus; species Pulveroboletus cf. rosaemariae. Next base: position 23,387 of record JBBPKN010000527.1, read on the forward strand.
TTCATTGAGCTGTCTGGAAAATTCTGAAACAAATTGGGGTCCACAATCTGAAACTATCATAGAAGGAAGACCATGTTGAGACCAGACATGATCTCTGAAAAGTTCTGCTATATCTAAAGAAGAAATTGAAGAAAAGCATGGAATAAAAACTGTTTCTTTTGAAAATCTGTCCACCACCACCATTATCACATCAAATCCTTTTGAAACAGGTAACTCTGTGACAAAATCCACTGAAATATCTTCCCAGGGTGATGAGGCCATAGGAAGAGGTCTAACTGGAATAATAGACTCTGATCCCTTAGACATAGCACATGAAGAACAATGTGAAACAAACAATGCTACATTTTCCTTGAGACCAGGCCAATAATAAAATCTTGCTATAGCATGTCTGGTTTGGTCTTGACCTGAATGATCACCTAGCAGAGAAGAGTGAAACAAATTAAGAGCTTCTATTCGTAAATCTTTTGGAATGAAAATTTGATTGTTTTGATTTAAATAGACTTTGTTTTCTGGACTATAACACCAGTGAGGGGAAAGTTGAAGGTCCACTGATGCTGCCTGAACTTGAGAAAAGAAAGAAGAGGAGAAACTAATAGCTCATTGAAAAACAGAGGGGGGAAGCATAAGAACTTGTTTGTTGGGTTCCAGTTTGTTGTCAAAATGATCTTGTCTTCTGGATAAAGCATCCACTCAACCATTTGAAGATCCTGGTTTATAAACCATCTTGAAATTAAATTCAGCAAGTGTGGCTTGCCATCTGGCTTGACATGGAGAGAGATCTTGTGGACATTTCCAATATTCCAAATTTTTGTGATCTGTTCAT
>JBBPKN010000527.1:24219-36568 GCA_038089275.1 Pulveroboletus cf. rosaemariae
CCTTGTTATAGATGGGGTAATTCAATTCTGCTGTATCCAAGGAATGGGAGATAAATGCTGCTGGTTGCCAAAGACCATTATCTTGTTGATAAGACAAGACTGCACCAATAGCAACATCGGATGCATCTGTTTCAATACACACAGGTTTGGAAGAGTTGGGGTAACAGAGAAGAGGATCAGAAGTAAGAATTTCCTTGAGACAGACAAAGGCTATCATACAAGCAGCAGTCCATTCGAACTTAGCATCTTTCTTGGTAAGTGAGTTGAGAGGTCATGCGATATTGGCAAAATTGGAAACAAATCTTCGATAATAATTTGCTAAACCCAAGAATGCTTGAACCTGTTTGACTGTTTTAGGAATAGGCCAGCTGCAAACAGCACTGGTCTTGTTTAGCTGCATTTGTACTCCCTTTTTAGATACAACCATTCCCAGATAATCAACTTGTGATTGAGTGAAGTGACATTTAGATGGTTTAAGAAAAAGGTTGTTGTCATGCAGACAACCTAATACTTGAGCAACAATTTCGAGATGCTGTTCCCTTGTTTTGTTTCTGGTAAAAATCATAATGTCATCGATATATATTACCACATGTTCCCACATATTGTGGAAAATATTGTTGACCATTGCTTGAAATGTACTTGGTGAATTGCACATGCCAAAGTACATTACCATTGGTTCAAAAGCACCTATAGGAGTGGTAAATGCTCCCTTTCATTCATCATCTTCTTTCATTTGGATATTATTATAACCCCATCGAAGATCTAGGGTTGTGAACATATCTGCACCATTCAGCTGATCAATTAGTGTTGATATGAGAGGAAGGGGATAATTGTTTTTGATCATATATTCATTGAGATAACAATAATTGATTACCATTCATTTTTCACCATCTTTTTTGCTGATAAAAAATACTGGTGAGGTTTGAGGCAATTTTGATGACCTAATATAACCTTTCTTCATTTCTTTGTCAACAAATTCTCGCACTTCTTTCATTTCCTTATTAGATAGAGGAATAATATGACCTTTCTTTGGCACAAAGTTTTCTTTTAACTCTATGCCATGATCCCATGGTTTTCTTATAAACATTTGTTCTGATTCATGCTGGGAAAAAACTGGTAAAAATTCCCATAACTCCTGTGGTAATTCCTTTTTTAATTGCAAACTTTCTTCCTCTGTTACTCTTCTTGATACTAGATGAGTTTTGCAATCTCCTTCGCATCTAGGAAAGTCAATAGTTTGTTTTACCCAATCAATATCTGGGTTATGTCTTTTAAACCAGTCATATCTGATTAATAAATCCAAAGTTCCCAAAGAAGAAACATAAGCATTTATTCATTCTCAATGCCACTTACCATCTTTGCCTTTTAAGGCTATATAAATAATCACATAATGTGCGATTTTTCCTATATTTTCCTGTGTACCATCTGCATTGTAAATGGTTAATGCTTTTGGTAAGTTCTTTTCATAAAGTCCATGTTTCCAAATATATTTTTGGTCAATAAATGTTACCAATGCTCCTGAATCCACAATTGCAAAGGTAAGGCCACAAGATTCCATCTTGAGCTCATTATGTCCCCTGACTTCTCCATCAATTTTGACACTTACCCCAAGTTTATCTCTTTCCTTTCTGTTAAATAATTTTGCTAGATCCTTTCTTTCTTTGCTTCCTATAGCAAATAAATGTCCATCAATAGTTTCTGATGGAATTAAGCACCCTATCTCTGGGGCCATGCTCATTCAAGACACTGTCACAGAGTAAGAAACCTTTTTCCATTTCATGGTACAAGAACAAAAAGATGATAAGAAGGAAGACTGTTTACATACTGGGAGTTTCACCTCTAGCTTAACTGACTCCCTTAGGCTTTTCCCAAAGCCTCTTTCTGTTTCCACTCCAACTCAAACATGTCCTGGAAATAGGCTCTTGCTTCATCCATTGAGCCCCAGGAAGTGGCTGGGATCTCTTGGAATCTTGCTGCATCAGCCATATTATAAACCAGTCCAAGAGAAATCAGCTCCACAGTTTGCCATCCATTTTTGTCTGGCAGTGAGAACTCTGAAAAATGAACCAGTTGGACATATTGATTTTGGGAATTTCCTTGGGTTTGTTGTGCTTGTGGATTAGTCCTCTGAGAACCTTTCCCGAAATTGTTGGAGGGACAAGAAGCTGTAGGATTAAAAACTCCTTGGCAATCTCTTGCCAAATGCCCCAGCTTCCCACACTTGTAGCAAGTTTGCACCTGCTATTGCACCTGTCTATCAATCTCCATTGGTGCACCTCTACCTGGTTGAGTTCCTGTTGCTGTGAAGTGTGGTTGATTGGGGCAAAAAGGCAGATAACAAGGTTGATAGTTTGTGGGAGGATATTGGGGTGGAGGATACCTAGGAGTAAACCTAGGGGCAGATTTTTCAATGGCCATGCACTCAAATGCATGACCAATTGTTCTGCATTGATTTTGGAAGAGGATATAATCTTTCTTGATCTCTTGCATACAGGCCTGTTGATACATCCTGTATTGGACCTGTTCTTACATTAGCTTTAAGGCATGGTCAGCGCCTATCTCTGCATCTCTCCTCAACACCTCAAAGTCTTGGAGATATTCATCTATCAAAGAGATATGTTTCAACCCTTCTAACTTCTTTAGAGCTTCATGCATTAGTTCGTCAATATGAAAATAGTTTTGAAGCTCAATGGTAATTCCTGTGAAATCTGGCCATGCTGCCAGCCCCATCATTTCTCTTACTCCTTCCGTGTTCAATCTGTACTCAGTTTCAGCATCCCAAAACCTTTCCAAAGTGATCTGCACAAATCCTTTGGCTCTCTCTTCCAGTCTAGATAAGACAGCTGCAGTTAATTCCCTGTTGTTCCACCACCTTTGCTCATCTACCCAGACCGAAAGAGAGGCATACCACTTTCTCCACTTCTTCTTGTCCCCCACCCACTTTCCTGGATCACTGATTTTCTTCGATCCTCCCATCTTGGTAAGTTCTTCTATCAAGAGTTTCATCATATTGCCAGTATCTGAACTCATAGTTGTCCCACTTATAATATGGGTTGATTGCTGGGAGGGGTGCTGGGGTCTCAAGTACAGGGTTGGGATATACCTTGGTTGAGGTACTGGGTCTGGATTCTGTTGGAGTTGCTGCTGTGATAGAATGGACCCTAGCTTGGTTAATTCTGGCTCATTGGACAAGCTTGCATAGGGGTCGAAGTTTGATAGGATTGGTTATGGTTTGGGGTACTCAAGATATGGTTTTTAGGCTGCGAGTTGACCTGAGAGAACAGAGTCAGTCTGATGTGGCTATTTTCCAATCTCTTCCTCATTTAGCAATGAAGTCTTTTCTTGTTTGCTCATCAAATTTATCAAATCTAGTCTGGAAAGAAAGCCTTCCTAATTTGTCATCCTCAAAGCCCAATACTGCTTCAAAAATGAAATCCTTTAGCTGTTCTTCATGTCCCCAGACATATGCTTTCTTCATTAATATGTTTTGTGCCCTTGACTAGGTAACTGTAGTCTTGAGTAAGTGTTGTGCATGAAGATGGATGTTGTACAGATGAGCAATATAACCCTAGTGAAGGGCTTTGGTGTTGATATCAGTATGAGAGTAAAGCAGAAGATTTATATGAGTAAACACTATACTAGATAATACAAGTGCTCAAGACTGGAGCTTGAGTCATGCTAAAGCTATAGTATTTATACAGTACAGAATGGCGCACAGACCAAGAACCTGATGGGAGAATTCCCACAGGCCCTGAGGCACCATCAAATGGAAGAGAAGCACTCATGAGAATAGCCAATCGGCTGAAAGGAATAAGGCTTTTAAAATGGAAGCAAATGGAAATGAAGAGCAGGCTGAAGACATGAGGCTAACCCTATGCCCTGGGTCTAGACCTGTCATGTGACCTGTCACATGCCTAGATAAGATAAAAGATTAGATAACCATGTGGAAAGATAAGATAAAGTCACGTGATTAAAAAATGAAAAATGCGGACTATAATATCTCTGAGGTATAAGTACTGTAGTCTTGTATCTTGTATCTCAGTACAAATATTGACATGAATACCCTTTTGTTATTATTCTCACCCTAATTGAGCTCTTGGGCTTACTCTGACTCTCTGGATTACTCTGGAGTTTTTAGCATTAAAGTTATTATAGCTTAATGTTGACTTGAGATAAGTGACAACTTTACTGTTGTTACTACCCCTATCTGACCTGAGTTCCTAACTCACTCCAACCCTCTAATTCTGCTGGAGATTATGATCAATCTATTGGCTACCTTCTATAAGTCTTGATAACTCTGCTCCTTAAGACTGGACTTAATACTCTTTGTTTTATCTGTCTCTTTTGTTGAGCCCTGAGCAAGCTCTTCTCCACTATTTCTGGCCTACCAGAAATCAGGACACCAAGGCTATGCAAGAGCACACCACATAAGGTGAAGCTGAGTTCTATTTGATAAAAAACCTGCTACTTGACTTTTTGACCATTTTTAGAAATTTCTGGAAATTTTCAGAGACCTCTGGAGCTTACATCCCCTTTCAGTGAACTTCAACCTAGTAGTAGTAGTAGCAGCAGTGTTTGGGTTTGATAATCTGTTACCTTAGTATAAATATCAACATAAATATTCTTTTTGAAATGCAATTAAAGATGCATTAACCTATATCCTAACACCTTCTTGGTGTGTGCTTCCTAAGACCTGAGTAGTGACTTTGGACTAGAGCCACAAGAACTAGGCAAGAGTGATAGAGAAAAGTAAGAGCCAAGAGACTTGTAGAACTAAAGAGTTTAAGTGCATAAAACTGGGAAAATCCAGACTTGAGCTGACCTCCTTTTATATTGCTACAGTATGTGCACAGACCATGTAAATGGTGCTAGCCCTAAATAATATACAGTAAGCAGACCAATAGCAGAAAGAGAGTGGGGACCTAGAAATACAGCATAAAACCATGAGACATGATATCAGAGTCTAGATTGCTTTAGATCTGTGACATGTGAAGAAGTGAAATAGTAAAGAGGTGAAAAGGGTAAAGGTGTGAAATGTGAAGATGTGATAATGTGAAGAGCTACAATGATGAGAAGAAAGTGCCAAAAATGTAAAAAATAAAAAAGTGCATTATAATACTACTCTGTCTTTAGGTCTTGAATTCCAGATAAGACAGGGCTAGTGAAACAGAATTTGTTATATTTTCATAAGCAAAGAATCATGATTGGAAATCCTTGAGTGATAATCCATAAAGTTTGCAAGGAGTAGAGGGATTGCAAAAATGAAAAGAGAAAATAGCCTGAGAAGAATTCTTGAGATGATCCTCTGGCTCCTGTCATATTCCAGACCTCCAATCCAAATTCTGACCCCATTCCAACCTGGCTTACAATTGGTCTTTGCACCTAGTAAGCCACACCAGCCCTCTGACTCCCCTCCAGGCAACTCTGGCCCTCCATCACCATTTCAGTCTTCTCTAGCTATGCATGTATACTTCCTGCCCCTCAGCATTATATGCTCCCCCAGACTTCTGCTCCTACTCTGCCCCATTCCACTTCTAGTCTATCTCTGCTCCAGTTAAGTACTACCCTAGTTCCCCTTCATCATCTCCAGACCATCCTGATATAACTCCATTACCATTCCTGGTCAGTTACCATTACCATTATTGTTACTATTTCTGTTCTGTTCCTGTTCCTTGCTCTTCCCTGTTTCATCCTGTTACCCTTCAGTTTCAGTCTGCCATGATTGGACATTGTCTTCCTGACATCTCCATTTGTTTCCTAGATATCTAGACATCTGCTTTGCTTCTGAGTTTGCACCTGTCTCATTTTGTTATACTTCTAGATAGTTCTGCCTCTCTGAGATATAAGTACTGTAGTTCTGTATCTTGTACCTCAGTACAAATATTGACAAAAACACCAGAAAACCCTCTTGTTGTCATCCTTACTCTGCTTGAGCCTTGGGCTCACTCTGACCCTTTGGGTTACTCCAGAGTATCTCTGAAGCTATGCGATATCCTTGAAGAAGTCATAAAGCCTCACCCCCATGACTAGGCTTGACTCTCCTTGTCCTGCCTGTCCCTCCTATTGAGCATAGAGACAGCCTTATCACCCACCCCAACATCTATGTAAATTGGAACAATGAAGGAGTGCAAGGGTGCACCACATAAGGTGAAGCCAAGTCCCATTTGACCATTGAAACCCTTTCTAGATTCCCCCAGAACTCTCTGGAGCACCCCAGAGTTCTGATCTTCCTCCAGTGTCAAGGGTTTCATTTAAAAAAGAGGAACTAGTTAAAAGTATACTTATCTTGGTATAGGTTTTAACAGTTTTTTTTAGTGGGATGGAAAGTTTTAACAGCTTCCAAGTATGATTAGATGCATCATATCCTTTCCAATGAACCAAATACTCCAATTTCCCTTTTTTCAATCTTGAATTAACCATGTATTCCACTTCCCATTCTTTGTGTCCTTCTTCTGTGATTTCCACAGGATCTGGATGAATAAAAGGTTGTTGTGGAAGAGGATTGTGATAAGGTTTGACTCTCAAGATGTTAATAACTGGATAAATACAAATATTGACAGGAAGTTGGAGTTTAATGGCATTTGGTAACATATTCAGAATGGTATATGGACCAATCCACTTTTGGGAAAGTTTCCAAGAAGGATATGGAAGGGATAAATGTTCTGTGGATAACCAGACTTTCTGACCAATCTGGTATTGAGGAGCTTCTGATCTTTTCTGATCTGCAACCTGAATTATCTTTTCTTTTGCTTTTTTCAAAGACTCTTGGATTTGTTCATGAGTCTTCTGAAGTTCTTTGGCAAAGCCATGTGATACTCTTTCAGGTTCAAAACCCAAATGTGGAGTAAACTTCTTGGTAATTGCAAAAGAAGTAGATTGTGTCACAGTAAAGAGGGAATTGTTATGGAAAAATTCTGCAATCTTGATCCAGTCTGCCCAGAATTTCTGCTTCTTTGCTATGAAAATACACAAGTATTGTTCTAACTTACAGTTTACCCTTTCTGTTTAATCATCTGTTTGTGGGTGAAAGTAAGTAGAAAGTTTTTGATGAATGCCAAGGAAGTGGCATAACTCTTGTGTAAATGCAGAAGAAAATTGTGGTCCCTGATCTGAAACAATGGAAAAAGGAAGTCCATGACAACACCAAACATGATTCCTAAATAAAGCTGCTAAATCTGAAGAGGAAGTTGTTGTGAAACATGGAATAAAAACAACTTCCATAGAAAATCTATCAACTACTACCAAGATAACATCAAAGCCTTTGGACTTTGGAAGTCCAGTAATAAAATCAGTAGAAATGTCTGTTCAAGGTTTAAAAGGAATTGGTAATGGTAAAAGTTTGCCTGCAGGTGCTTTTTGTGAACCCTTCATAAGGGTGCACACTTGACAGGTCTTGATATAATTTATAGTATCCTGTGCCTGATTTGGCCAGTAAAAGAAACATTTTAATAAGTGTAGAGTTCTTTTTTATCCTCCATGACCTGCAATAGGAGAATCATAACATAACTTTAAAGCTTCCATTCTTAATTCCTTTGGTATAAATATTGTGTTTGTTTCTTGATGTGTCAAATATCCTTCATCTGCATTATAACACAGCCCAGGCATGTCATCTTCTAGCAAAGGACCAGTAGCTGCAATGACATCCAAAAGGAAAGTGTTTATGAGAGAAAGGCCACAGGATGAGAGGAAGGAAAAGAAGGTGGGAGAAAAGACAATGACTTGTTTATTGGGCTCCTCAAGGATAGTTCCATGATTAAAATGATAAGAGAGAGCATCAGCATGGCCATTGGAAGTGCCCAGTTTGTAGACAATGATAAATCTATATTCCATAAGAAGTTCAACCCATCAAGTCTGACAAGAGGAAAGATCTTGGGGCCATCACCAGTGTTCTAAAGCCTGATAATTAGTCCAGATTTCAAAATCTGAATGGTTAATAAGCAAGTGTCACCATTCTTTTAAAGCCTGAATAACTGCCAACAATTCCTTGTTATAGATAGGATAATTTTTTTTCAGCAGGGGCAAGAAAGTGAGATAAATAAGCAGCAGGGCACCATTGCCCATTGACCAAATAAGAAAGCAAAGCCTCAGTAGCTATGTCAGAAGCATCTGTTTCCACCTGAATGGGTTTGGAGAAATCTGAATAAACCAAAAAGGGAGTAGTGCTCATAATATTCTTTAGTGTGACAAAGGCCTTTTGTTGAGGTCCATCCCAAGAGAGAACTTTATCCTTTCTGGTGAGATCATTGAGAGGTCAAGCAATGTTGGCAAAACCTTGAATAAATCTGCAATAATAGTTAGCCAATTCCAGAAAGGCTTGAACATGTTTGAGAGTATGGGGTTGAGGCCAATCTTGAATAGCCTGAACCTTGTTCATCTGCATCTTGACCCTGTCTTTAGAGATAACCATCCCTAAATAATCCACTTTGTCTTGCATAAAGTGGCATTTCAAAGATTTTAGAAACAAATCATTATCTTGAAGTTGCTGAAGTACTTGAGTGACAATCTTAGCATGTTCCTGTCAAGACTGATTTTTTGTAAAAATAATAATATCATCAATATAAACCATCACAAAAGCCCAAAGATCTTGAAAAATATCATTAACCATGGTTTGAAATGTGCCAGAACTGTTGCATATCCCAAAATACATTACCAAAGGTTCATAGGCCCCTATAGGCGTGGTAAATGCACCTTTCCATTCATCACCTTGTTGAAGTCAAATGTTATTATAACCCCAATGTAGATCTAGAGTTATGAACATATCTGATCCTTTTAATTGGTCAATGAGAGTAGAAATAAGGGGGAGTGGATATGAATTCTTGATTGTCCACTTGTTCAAATATCTATAGTCAATGACCATTCATTTGCCTCCATCTTTTTTACCAATAAAGAAAACAGGTGATATTTGAGGCAATTTTGATGGTCTAATATACCCTTTTACCATTTCCTTGTTAATAAATTCCCTAACTTTCATCATTTCAGCATCAGATAAAGGAATTAATCTGCCTTTTTTAGGTATGAATCCTTTTTTTAGATTAACTGCATGCTTCCATGGTTTCCTTGTTGGCATTCTTTCTGATTTCTTCTGGGAAAAAGTATTCAGAAATTTATAAAACTCTTTTGGTACCTGATCTGCCAAATCTGGTTCCTCCTTGTTTATTTGCTGAAGTTGAATTGACTTTTGGATCTTGATTGTTTTCTTGCACCAATCTACAATTGGATTATTCTTTTTAAACCAGTTATATCCAATTATTAAATCCATTTCTCCTAAAGTGGAAACTAGAGCAGGAATTATCTCCTCTTGACATTGCTCATTAGCATCTATAAAACTTATTTGAAGAAGTACTTTGTTTTGAATGACTCCTCCTAATCCTTTAATTCCAGCTGTGTTGTACACTTCTACCTTTTGTTCCAATGGTATTTCTGTCAATCTGTTCTTTTTGACAAAGTTAGTGTCCACAAATGTTACCACTGTTCCTGAATCAATAAGTGCATGTATTGTTCCACACTTATTCCATTGTTCATTATGGATTCCTTTTATTTGTACTTCTAATAAAAATTCATTGTGATTAGTTAGTATTTTGAGGTTTTTATAAATATCTGTTAAAGGTGAACTTCATATAACAACTGAATTTATACCTTTTTCTTTTTGTTTTTCTGAGGAATTAAGTACTGGTGAATTGCCCCCAGTCAAGCTCTTTTGAGATCCCTCATAGGCAATTGAAAAAAATTTATTCTGTGTCATAGTACAAGAGTTAAATATCAAAGCACCAGATAAAGAAGGAAAAGAAAAAAGACTTCAATCATCTCAATTGATCAAAGCCTGCTTTATTTTAAAGACTTTTGCTTGGTTTCAAACTTATCTAGTCAATAGGCCCAAGTGGCCTCTCCATACATACTGTGTTCAGGAATTTCTTTTATCTCTGAAGTCTGACCTTGTTTTTGCTTAGTAGCTTCCACTGCCAGCATTCTCATATTGTTAAAACTTATCCCAGCAGAAAGATACTGTTAAAACCTATACCAGTACAGGTATACTTTTAAAACCAGTTCCTTCCTGAATGAAACCCTTGACACTGAAGGAAGATCATAACTCCAGAGGGCTCTAGAGGGCTCTGGAGGAATCTAGGAAGAGTTTTAATGATCAAATGGAACTTGGCTTCACCTTATATGGTGTGCCCTTGCACTTTCCAGTGTCCCAATTTACATAGATGTCAGAGGTGGGTAAGAAGGCTATCTCTATGCTCAACAGGAGGGATAGGCAGGTGTTAAAACTTTCCATCCTACTAAAAGAGACTGTTAAAACCTATATCAAGATAAGTATACTTTTAACCAGTTCCTCTTTTTTAAATGAAACCCTTGATGCTGGAGGTAGATCAGAACTCTGGGTGCTCCAGAGAGTTCCAGGGAAATCTAGAAAGGGTTTCAATGATTGAACAGGACTCAGCTTTATCTTATGAGGTGTACCCTTGCACTTCTCCATTGTCCTGATTTACATAGATGTTGGGGTGGGTGATAAGGCTGTCTCTATGCTCAACAGGAGGGACAGGCAGGACAAGGAGAGTCAAGCCTAGTCATGGGGATGAGGCTTTATGACTTCTTTGAGGATATCATGTAGCCTCGGAGGTATTCTGGAGTAATCTGGAGGATCAGAGTGAGCCCAAGGGCTTGTGCAGAGTGAGGACAATGACAAGAGAATTCTGATGTTTTTGTCAATATTTGTACTGAGGTACAAGATACAGAACTACAGTACTTATACCTTAGAGAGGCAGAACTATCTAGAAGTATAACAAAATGAGACAGGTGCAAACTCAGAAGCAAAGCAGATGTCTAGATATCTAGAAAATGAATGGAGATATCAGAAAGACAATGTCCAATCATGTCAGACTGAAACTAAAGGGTAACAGGATGAAACAGGGGAGAGCAAGGAACAGAAACAGAACAGGAATAGTAACAATGATGGTAACAGTAGCTGACTAGGAATGGTAACAGAGTTATATTGGAATGGTCCAGAGATGATGAAGAGGAACTAGGGTAGTACTTAACTGGAGCAGAGATAGACTAGAAGTGGAATGGGCAGAGTGGGAGTGGAAGTCCAGGGGAGCATATAATGCTAAGGGATAGGAGTATACATGCATAGCTGGGGAAAACTGAAATGGTGACAGAGGGCCAGAGTTGCCTCAAGGGGAGTCAGAGGGCTGGAGTGGCTTACTAGGTGTGAAGACCAATTGTAAGCCAGGTCAGAATAGGGTTAGAATTCAGATTGGAGATTTGGAATATGACAGCAGAACAAGAAAAGTCAAGCCTAGTTATGGGGGTGGGATCTTGTAACTCTCTCAAGGATATCACTTGGTCTTGGAGATACTCTGAAGTAACCTAGAGAGTCAGAGTAAGCCCAAGGGCTCAAGTAGAGTGAGGACAAAGACAAGGGGATATTGTTATAAATATTTCAACATACTCTGGGGATACTCCAGATAACTCTGGAGTGGATGGGGCTTGGCTTTACCTTATGTGGTGTGCCCTTATGCTAGTACCAAGTGCCCCAATTTATGGAGAGGTTGGAAACTTATCAGAGATCCAGGATTGGCTGTAGGGCCTTTTTCCAACAAGAGGCATGACATTAAGCCATGAAATAAGTTGAGGGACTTTAGAGTAGAGTACAACATCAAGTCATGAGGCAGAAGAGGTCTGGGTGGAATTGTAATGTTGTATTATGGTTGATATTCAAACTGAAGTACAAGATATCAAACTTCAGTACTTATACCTCAGGGAGACAGATTATCTAAGGAGGGAATGGAGATATGAAAGAAGTTGTCTCATAAGTGAAGCAGGTGCCAATGCATCCTGGATATGAATGGAGATGTCAGAGAAGACAATGTCAAATAATGTCAAACTGAAACTAAGTGATGACAGGGAGAAGCACAGCACAAAGGAACAGGAACAGAAAGTGAGGTCAGAGGAACAATGGAGTTGTATTGGAATGGTATGGAGTTAGCATAGGTACAGTTGTAATCAATCATTAGATAGGAGAAGATGGAGGTAAAGGGAACTAGGAAACATGCAGCTTAAAGTATAGAAGCAACCAGAGTTGCATTAGAGACATAGCAGAGTTAACCCATTGACATGGGATGTGACAGGTGTTTTTGTTGATATTTGTACTAAGGTAACAGATTATCAAAATCCAAATACTGCTACTACTACTACTTGTTATAGTCCGCTTTTTCAAACTTTTAATCATGTGACCTTATCTTATCTTTCCACGTGGTTATCTAATCTTTTATCTTATCAGGGCACGTGTCGGGTCACATGACTGGTCTAGACCCAGGGCATAGGGTTAGCCTCATGTCTTCCAGCC